>VWZL01001412.1:0-289789 GCA_013396915.1 Stercorarius parasiticus | reverse complement strand
CAAGTCCTTTTCTTCAGGGCTGCTCTCAAGCCAGTCACTGCCCAGCCTGTATCAGTGCTTGGGATTGCCCCGACCCAGATGGAGGACCTTGTACTTGGTCTTCTTGAACTTCATGAGGTTGGCATGGGCCCACCTCTCCAGCCTGTCAAGGTCCCTCTGGATGGCATCCCTTCCCTCCAGTGTGTCAGCTGCCCCACACAGCTTGGTGTCGTCGTCAAACTTGCTGAGGGTGCACCCTATGCCACTGTCCATGTCGCTGACAAAGATGTTAAACAAGACCAGTCCCAGTACTGATCCTTGAGGGACTCCACTTGTCACTGGCCTCCACTTGGACATGGACCTATTGACAGCCAGTCTTTGGGTGTGGCCGTCAAGCCAGTTCTTTATCCACTGAATTGTCAGTCCATCAAAGCCATATTTTATCAGCTTGGAGACCAGGATGTCATGTGGGACAGTGTCAAAGGCTTTGCTCAGGTCCAGGTAAATGACCTGCTAGCATCATTTTGGGATGATGTGGGGTTTTTGTGTGTGGGGGTTGTTGTGGGGGTTTTTTTCATGTTTTGTTTTTTTTTCTTTCCTGTCTACATACACAGACAAATATGGTAAGATATTGTGGTTTAATTATAGCTAATTTTCATTTCATATTGAAACCGTGTAACAAATTCTGAAGTAATCCTTGGAGGATGCAAAGATAATATAGGGTTCTCTTTCTGTTTACACTGAATATATTCTCAGTTAAACTATTAAAATTTAATTTAAGTTAGGAATAGGGTTAGGAATGCAAAAGCGCAATGCGTGCTTTGAATTGTTCCCCCATAAAAACATGAATAAACATGCAGGAATTCAAATAGCTTTAGTTTCTCACATATTGTCATTTTGTTAAGTAATGTAGTTCCACGTATTGTACGTTGCCTCTAATGTTTTAATGGATTTTTACTTTTTGCAGTTTTGGCAGAATTAATTGAAAAGTTCGTGTCACATCTTTCTGAAAGCCGATCGGATTGTTATTTCAGCATGGGAAACTATAAAGGTCAGTTTCCTAATATTTTATTGCCATGCAGCCTCTTTATATTTAAATTACTTCCCTTTGAAATGTATCTGTAGCATTTTTTGGGTTGTTTAATATATTCTTTAACAACTCAGAAATTCAGTACTTAACTGGTGGGAAATAGCTCGTTTTGGAGCAAAAGATGATGTGCTTGAGTAAACGGTACAGATAATTATTAGTGACAGGCTTTCACATTTCTGTATGTGTAATGGAAAGATGGTGATGCAGAACAGGTGAGGGTATGATTCAAAGTATTTCTTCACACCTATTATAGAATGATTTGCAAAGCTGGTGGCATAAACATTTACGATGGTGTAAGCAATCTGGCTCACGTTTTAAAAGCCCCATAATATATAATCTACCCAAAGCTATGCAATTTATATTGCATTAAAGGATATATATTAAAGAACTGCTATTGTTGACAGAGTAATCTCAGTGTTAGTTTTGTACAGATGTCGTGCTTACAGCCAAGAATAGAGGATGAATGATAAAGTGAATTTATTCTGAGTGCAAAGTAATACATTTTAATATTTTGAAGAATTTGCAAAATTAGTTTTAGAAGCATTGTTAATATCTGCTAGAACATGCACTTTCATTCTTTACTATCTGTCGAGGACTTTTCTCTTAGGTTGTAGTTCAGTCATTTAGCGTACTTATTCTGCCACTAATTCTGGAGAACCAAGCCTGCTTTGAGGAGAGTCTGTTATTTATACTGATATTTTATCCTCACATCCATAGGATGCAAATACAGTGTCCTTGGAGACTTCAGGCTTGCCTTTGAAGTTTCAAAGCATAAAACCTCTTTGGTAATTTGGAGGATCTCTTTCCTTTATATAGTGGCCTTTAGCTTCTGAAAGCTTGCTAATGGAAAACTCTTAATTTTATTTGAGATCTCTCTCTTTGCTTAATGAAGAGAGTTGCTGAAGTGGCAGTTCTTTCTGTCACTATTTTATTTTTCCTTAAAAGATCCTTAAGGGTTTGGTTTTTTGTTTTTTTTTGTCCTGCATTAGCTTGTCATTTACTGTTCAACTTCTCCGGAGGCATAATGAGCAACAAAAATCTCTTCATGGACTGATAAGTCTTGCTATTTACGTATTTCTGAAACTTCCCAATTCAAATGATAATTTTGATGGTTAAAAGCCCACACAATGTCTTCATGACATAAAAGATTTATATGAAACCTAGGCTCTTTTTAGGTCACAGTTCGAAGTATCACACATTCTCCGGTGGTACGGAAGGCCCAGGTGTAGTTTTCTTTTCTGTCATGGGGAATGCCTATCTTGCATTTCTTTGGAGAACAGTATAGCCCGCAGACATAACGTTTTCAAGGTTATCTTAGTGTTTCCTGTTAGAAAACCAGCAAAACCCGCTTGGTTTGAAGGTGGCAAAAACTAACTAGAGGAGGAACAAACATCTGTGTAGTCTCCCAGTGGATGTCTTGCCCAGCAAAGACAGCATCTTGCTGTTTCTTAATCATAACAGCTAAGTGCTTCCATCCAGTGTGGAAAAACTCTAATGAAGGGAAGCAATAGTCCATGCTCTGTTTACTTATGTGTCAAGTACCTTAGTTTCAATCCACTCTTCCCAACCTTTTGTTCAAAGCTAGGATTTCTAACACGTTCAGGAGGGTTGAACCTGGATCTTCTACTTCATTGATGTGGGATTTCACTATGAACCACTGAGTAGGTGGAAGTGGCAGCAACACTATTTATCTAAAATTTAATGCCAACTTTGAAGAAACACCAGGTTTGGAAATCCTGTAACAATTGCATACATGAAATTAATTTTTTAGAATGGAAAATCCCAAAGAATAGATACAGAAACAAAACAAATATAGTACAGTAAAAGTTTGATTTTCTTGAGCTTCACTGATTCTCTTTCTGTGATAAACTAACACAGTCTGTATTACACTCCTTTTTGTATTTCAGAATATTTTTTTTCATTCACTCTTACACAGGCACTATTGGACATTAATTCTGGATAAGTTCACCTGTTCAGTTCTCAAATAAAAGTTCCAAAATTTAAAGGGTTGGCTGACGAACAGTTTTCTAAAAATAGTTTTGATATTTCATGTGTTTTACGGAAGACAAGCTTGGAAATGGGAGAGTGAGAAGAAGCCTTCTCAGAAGTAGTCAGTAGTCTGGTGGTAAAAAACTGACGTAAAATGTAGGCAAAGGGCTGGTGGTGTCTTACTACTTTTTTCCCATTCAGCAACACCATTATCACAGAGACTTTTTGTGAAGAGTTCTCCAGTCCAGGAAAGAGTGTTGCTCAGGCAAGCAGCATGTGTTTCATCAAGTGTTTCTTTTAAGTTTTATAGGAAAATAGTTAATAAAATTTCATAGCACCTTTTTCAGACAGGTGTAGCAATGAGTGTTGCCCAGGGAAACTAGTTCAGACCAATAATTTCGTGCTGGTTTACATGAAAGTGAAACAAAAATCTGGCTCTAAAATTGAATCTGTGATCATGCTCCACTCTGGAACAGTAAAAGGGCTTGATTGCATAGCTACATTTACGCTCATTTGAGATTTTTTTACATCGTAAAACATACAGTGTGGCATTCCAATGAAGACAGGGAATGTGCTTTAAGAAGCCAAGTCTTCCTATGTTTCTACAGAAGGGACAAAAAAAACAGACTCAAATCTTTATAGAATCATAGAATCGTTTTGGTTGGAAGAGACCTTTCAGATCATCAAGTCCAGCCATTAACCTAACACTGCCAAATTACTACTAAACCATGTCCCTCAGCACCATATCTACACGTCTTTTAAATATCTACAGGGATAGTGACTCAACCACTTCCCTGGGCAGCCTGTTCCAATGTTTGACAGCCCTTTCAGTGAAGAAATTTTTCCTAATATCCAGTATCAACCTCCCCTGGTGCAACTTGGGACCATTTCCTCTTGTCCTATCACCTGTTACTTGGGAGAAGAGACCGACGCCCACCTCTCTACAGCCTCCTTTCAGGTAGTTGTAGAGAGTGACAAGGTCTCCCCTCAGCCTCCTTTTCTCCAGGCTGAACGACCCCAGTTCCCTCAGCTGCTCCTCATAAGACTGGTGCTCTAGACCCCTCACCAGCTTCATTGCCTTTCTCTGAACACACTCCAGCACCTCGGTGTCTTTCTTGTAGTGAGAGGCCCAAACCTGGTCACAGCATTCAAGGTGGGGCCTCACCAGTGCTGAGTACAGAGGTACAATCACTTCCCTAGTCCTGCTGGGGACTTTATTTACTTAAAATTACGTTTCTCATTCTCTCACTGATTTAATAGCAATTGATCAGATTTGTGTACATTTCCCAGGATTTTTTGCTAATGTGCATGAGGGGTTGGAATTTTTCCAAGGAGAACAATTAATTATTTAATGTCATGTTATTTCACAGTATCTTTTCCATATATGTATGTGTAAGTGCTATCTAAACTAAATCCTAAAACTGCTGTTACAGTAGAGATATTTTTCTGAATTAGGTAAAGCTAATGAGTTTTTAGAAGGTAAACTGTATTCCAGATGCATCTTTCTAGCTGCACATCTAAGTAAGCCAAACATGCACTTGGCAAGTGCGTTTATTCCCTTGAATAGATTTGAGTCTGAGGAACTGAAAACCAGTTTCTAACAGTTGTTTAATTTTAATGAAGAGAAGCCACGATTTTCATGAAGGTGGATTCAGTACAATGCATAGATATTCAGTGTTTATCATTTTTCTTGAAATGAGAAATTGATTATCCTAAAAAATGACAGCTTTCTAAACCCGTAGGTAGTTGTAATTAGAATAACACAGTCATCCATCTGCTGTGGAATCCCTCAGGATTTCAGTCTATTATAAAATTTGCAAATATGGAAAAATCAAATTAGTTTGGGTTGTTATCATTTTCAAGATAAGAGAGAAGGAAAAATATCTGATAAACCACTATGCAGTTGCAGTGTTTAATTATAAACAGTAACACAAATCTTACTTGAAGTTTACTTTCTGCTAGCAGCAATGATACTGCTGTGATGTGGATTCAGATGAATAAAATAACATAAAATGTGTATGTTAAATGTTAATGGACTCTGTCTATCCTCTTTCTCAGAATGAATACTTTCTAGTTCGCTTTTATTTTTATTTCTCCTTAAAAAAACCCATAACCATTGAAAACCAAATCATTGATGTCTAGCTGTAACAGGCAATAGGATGGTAAGAAACTGAAATCTGCTATAGTAGTAAGATAGGCATTGCTCATTAGGGATATGAAGTTCCTAAAACAGCCGCTTGCTCTTCCTGTTGTTAGTAAGTTCCAGTTCATTGCAACATAAATGCTTTGTGGAAATGTATTAGTTTTCTCAAGGTTCCGATAAACCTATTTCTCAGAGACTTCGATTTAGAGAGTCATCAAATATATTAGTGTCTGGACTTCTAAATTGATCTCCACCATGTGTTGCAGACTTCCCAAACTTGGGAATGCTATGACCTTTCAGGTTCAACTGGGTTTTTTTCGTAGCTCTGGTTGTGCAGATGACCTTGCAGTTATGTTCTCTGTTTCCACCTAACTTTGTCTCTGAAGCAGCTCTGCCATGTATGGCCAAAGGGACAGAACCTGAGGGATTTCAGGTCTTGGCCATAAAACTCAAATGTCACGGTGTATTCCTTCTCTAGATGAGGCTTAGTTCTCTGGCTGAACAAAATCTCATAGGAACTTTCTGCCATTTAATGAGCTCTTAATCTTCTCAGGTTCAGGTGTATCGGGTAATGAACAGAGAAATTTTAAAAACACCAATCAGTATAGAACTGATCAAAAGGAGTAGCAAATGAGAAATACAGGAATACACCCCCAAATTGGGCTGAAAGGCAAGGAGAAGGAAGGGCCTGCTTCCCTTCTTCCTGCATCGTTTGATGAATGCGCTTCTTTAAAGATTATGTGTGCCCACTTTAAAGATGCTGTTAGCAAAGAGGATTTTACCCTTTGCTAGTTTGTATGCAACTGGAAGAAAATATGTTCATTCTTAATGATGTTGCTGCCAAAAATAGCTTGAGTATTTGTGATGATCAATATATAGAGAAGTTCCTGATATGAAAATTCTGATCTTAGATTGTTATGACAAGTGTACTGATGACATAACAGATACTTTCAATAGCCAAGGTGGAATTGCTCATGAGATTACCTAGCTATGATGAGAAGCTAACAACATTGTCCAGCAATTATTGTCTCCATTCACAGCTCAACTCCAACAATAATAATACTTTTCTTTGAAGTGGGATTTTTTTGTAGTCCATTCTAACAATGTGTATGAGATTCAGACTGTCGGAAGTTCTCTAGATGAGTAGCCTGGTGGAGGAGATGATGCCATCAAAAAATGGTAGCAAAATGGCAGAAGAGAATATAGTGAGAAATGTATGACTTCTTCTCAGCCCCAACTCCATCATCAAATTAAGATCATCAAGTCTAACCATTAACCTAACTACTATGTCTCACCCAAGCCTTGCCTCTTCCCCAAGGCTGTGACCACGCATCAACTGGATTTAACTCCATTCACCACAACTCTTTGGGCCCGGTCATCCAGACAGTTTTTTACCCAGAGAAGAGTACACCTGTCCAAGCCATGAGCAGCCAGTTTCTCCAGGAGAATGCTGTGGGAAATGGTGTCAAAGGTTTTGCTGAAGTGTAGGTAGGCAACATCCGCAGCCTTTCACTCATCCACTAAGGGGGTCACCTTGTCATAGAAGGAGGTCAAGTTAGTCAAGGAGGACCTGCCTTTCATGAATCCAAACTGACTGGGCCTTATCACCTGGTTGTCCTGTATATGCCACGTGATGGCACTCATTTGATCTGCTCCATAACCTTCCCTGGCACTGAGGTCAGACTGACGGGCCTATAATTCCCCGGATCCTCATTCTTGCCCTTCTTGTAGATGGGCGTCACATTTGCTAACCCTTCAGTCAACTGGGACTTGCCCCATTAGCCAGGACTGCTGGTAAATGATGGAAAGTGGCTTGGTGAGCACTTCCGCCCGCTCCCTCAGTACCCTTGGGTGGATCCCATCTGTCCCCGTAGACTTGTGTGTGTCTAAGTGGTGTAGCAGGTCGCTAACCATTTCTGTTTGGATTATGGGGGTTTCATTCTGCTCCTCGTCCCTGTCTTCCAGCTCAGGCGGCTGGGTACCCCAAGAACAACTGGTCTTACTACTAAAGACTGAGACAAAGAAGGCATTAAATACCACAGCCTTTTCCTCATCCTTTGTCACTGTGTTTCCCCTTGTATCCAATAAAGGATGGAGATTCTCCTTAGCCCGCCTTTTGTTGCTAATGTATTTATGGAAACTTTTTCTATAAGATAAAAGATATAAATATATTTATAGAAACATTTTTTTATAACGTAAGCAATAGGAGTGAAGCACGCTTTACATAGGAATCCCAGATTAAGGCTAACTGAACCAGGTGGAACAAGTTGCTCAATGAGGCCTCTGCCATTTTTTGCCCTGCTCCCTACCCTTGCTAATCCCCCCTACTCAAGCAACAAGGGTCCTAATTATCTCTCTTTTTGGCTCCTTATGGATCACTGAGTTTGATTTAGAGGTAGAAAGGTTGGAAACAAGAGGAAGATTACCAAATGATAAAAAGAAGTACTTCTTTATTGTAGAAAAAGATAATCTACAATTTTTTATGCATAGTGGTGGTGGTTGGTTTTTTTTGTGGTTGCTTGAAGTTATCACTGGTACTTAATAGTTTGCAATCCTTGATGTCTCAAATGAAGCATTTTCTCTTCTGAATGAGAAAGATTGTATTAAATAGTGAATTTGAAAAAAAAAAGATTTGAGAGCAGGCATACCAATATTTCTTATGATTAGCTTTTCTGAAGTATGTATGGTAGGTTGCTAATATAAAGAGGAGTTGCATAGCTAAAAAAAAAAAAGAAAATAACATTTACACTTAAAAATGGTCTATATTTACAGCTGTGGGGTTTTGTATGCATTTTGGAATGAGAGATAAAGTCAACTTTCCATAATAATATTTTTTTTAATTGTAAATTGGCTCCTAGAGAATTCTGATATCCTTCAAGTCACTAATTTCATTTTGGCTTAATTTCTATTTTACAGTGGTTTATATTTTTAAAGAAAGGAAGTGTAAAATACCTGTTCAACATAGAATTTTTGATTTGTTAGATAAATAAAAAGGAAGTTTCCAAAGCACGTTGTTCATTCCGTTTAATAATAGCCACAGTGCTGTATCATGCTGTTACCTAATTCACAGTTCAGAGAGGTGTTCTGTACTTTGTTTGAGGATAAACAGCATTCTTATTTAGAAAATTGATCTGTCAATGCCTTCTGTTACGAAACCCATTGTGTTTCAAGACAGTTAGTTGTATCAGGTGTATTGATAAATATCCGTCAAATGATTTTTGTAGAAAATTTAATTCAGTGTATTAACTCAGAGATATCATGAGCATCATTACAATAGTACAGTCACCACATACTCCTGCAAACTTACTAGTCAATTTTTTATGCATGGCTTGCAATATGCAGTATTTCAATATTCCATTTATTGTTAAAAACAATTCTTGAAGCTTAATGGAGCATTTAAGGTTTCTAGGTCCAGTTTTTAATCAGTGGGAAGTGGTCCTGTGTGTATTCGAAATGACTTTATAGTTTTCTAAGGCCTTGTCTTCCAAGTCTGTTAATTGGTAAACAAAATGGAAAATCAAAACTTTAGATGGAGGACAAAGAACCACCCTTTGTGTGTTCCCATTGTGTGACTTGTGGACTGTCAGTGACTTGACTGCTTAGTGTACGGAGCTATCATTATATCAGGTACACTGGTGTACAAAAGCAAGAGTTTTTGCCTTGATAAGGTACCGTGTGATATAGAATTATTATTCAATCCAAACTCTATGTTAATTTTATCTTCTTTCACAATACAGGGTAAAATATCAAAAGGAAAACTGATAAGGAGAAAGCCCTGTTCAGCAACTAAGAAATTATTACAACAGAGAAGAAAAGGCAATGAGAATCAATGAAATCAGTTGTGTTCTTTTAGTGTTAATGGGAAACAAGTATTCAGTACTTGCTGTGTACTGTTACGGAATGGCCACTGGGCTCAGATTGTGGGTTGTGATACAGCTGTTCCTCACTACACCCTTGCTGGACTGGGATACCAGCTCCTGTGTTGCCATCCGCAGGAGGATGCACCTCAAATTAGAGGCAGGGCTTCCTTGTGTCTTAGAGATTGTTTATACTGCTTGCCCCTCCCCTGCCGTTAACTATGGTCGTGCCAGGACTGAAGTAGCCATTAGTTGTAGAAACCCATTCAAATTCCCCCGTTTTGTCTTCTGTCATGGTTTCTACGATATAAGTATGCCTCTTGCCTTCACAATTGCAAACAGGAACCTGAAAATGAATTGACTGTTGCATGGTCATTGCAGCTTGAGTGAACAGGAGCTGAAAAAGATATGAACTGTTTCAATCATCTCCGTGGGTTTTTAACTGAAATGCCCTGTGGTTTTACTTGTATTCTTCCAAATAGTGTGTTGCTGGTGTACTACGCAAAATACATTTGAACTTCCGTTCAACTTCGAGTAAAAAGACCTCTCCGATGTGGGATTCCTATTTCAGTCCCATCAGATTTTTGAATAAATTTGTTTTACTCAGACCAATTGATTTTTCTTATGTATAAATGTATTTGTCAAAAGTACAAGGTTAATTTCTCATGACACTAACACTTAGATCATTATCGTCTATTAAAGTTATAATAGAGAGTGGGGGTTCTTTTCTTACCATAATTCCTCTGCTGAATTGTCAATTGTACCTTGCTTCATTGTCAAGTGTAATTTTGCTGTATTGTTTTCCTCAAGAAAATTTCAAACTACTTCATCTCATCTAAATGAGTGCTTAATTTTTTTTTTTTCTTTACATTTTCTTCCTAACCAGAGGCATTTCTTCCCTTAACCTGTAAATATTTAATCTTTAATACCTTAGTCCTTGTTTGCTTACCAGCAATATCGAGTGTTTACCTGAATGGGTAGCTAGGGAATCCTTCAATTTTGATTTCTCTATCTGTCTGAGAAGGATATAGAAAAAATAGATACCAAGTTATCATGTGATCTGCTTTATCAGATTTTTACATTTATCACTTATGTGAATATATTTTAACTTCTGCTGCCATACCTATTATTTACACTTTTAACAAACTGTGTTGATTGTTAGGGTTTTGTTGTGTGGATTTTTTTAATTTATTTACCTGTTTTCTTTGGTTTTTTTTGGTTTGGTTGTTCTTGGTTTTTTTTTAATTAGCACTTTGTCTGAAAGAAGTATGTTAAAGGTTTAAGCCCGCAGCTTTGTAAATCATGATATTATTGGACTGTAGTTTTTCTGAGGTAGAGTTGTCTTAGATGATATATGTACACAAAAGAAACAAGGCCCCATTTTTAATCCCTTTCAGATTTTAAAATATTGAGAACATATTACAACAGAGCTTGCTTTAATTCATAATTTATTAATTTGTCTAACTTGGATTTTTGATTTGAACAAATGCAGAAGATGGGGTATATATTACTGTTTGAAAGAACAATATATAGAAATGCAGGATTTTTAAAATCCATCAGCTATAATGTTTTCTCAAGTTCATATAAAAATAGATTTTTATGTTAATAAGGTTGGTTTCACAGCTAGGAGACTTTAAGGCCACTGGAATGGAAGAAATTAGATCAGAAAATGCTGCTTTGTCTTATTTCTTGGCCATAAGGGATAATGCTCTACTAAGAAATGGTTCTGAAAAAGGTATAGTTTGTTTACCTTGTGCTGTAAAGGTAATGATAACCATACTAAAAGTGAAGATTTTCTTATAAAGAACATGATTTTAATTAAAAAAGTGTAAGTGCATGAGGAATGCAGGTTCTTCATGCATCCTTTGCAAACACTACTAAACTCGTTTCAAATAAGAAACATTCTCCAAAAATGGTATTCCTACAAAAGAGATTTACATTAGTACTCAGTTAAAATCGTATTTATCATAATACTTTACTATATTTTTCCTTTTGTTTTAGCCACGGATGCAGATGAGAAGAATGAAAGCCTTTCATCTGTGCAGCAGCTTGGTGTTGAAATGACAGTCAGGTACATAGTGTTAAAATATTTCCCTAGTGTATTTCTACAATTTGTTTGATTTTCATGAAATGACTTCAATGACATTTAATCCATAAATTTAGTGCTTTATACCATTTCAATCTAAAGATCATCTTCAAGAAAATGAATTCTAACTTTGAAAATGCAAAAGGTATTAGTACATAATTAAATGATCTTTACAGATTATATAGGTTATTATCCTTTATTGTTGTAAAGGCTAATTGTAACTTGTTAGTAAGATTTACCGTAAAATTACATTATCCTGAGTTATGTGTCTTTTTTTCCTCACATTACCTCTCTGAATAGCTCTGTTTAGCTAAGCTTAGTTATATGCCATTTAAACATTTTATTTGGCTGGTAATTTGCACAGCCGCGATGAAGGAAAAGCTAATGTCTCTGTTCTTCCACAGATTGTTATCTTTTACATTAATATTTGAATTGTGATGCTAATAATTACACATACAATATACTTAGATGGAATTGTAAATAATGTATGTGAAGAAAATGAGTCATGTGTGTTAGAGTATGTGCTCTTCCCCACCACAGTCTCTAAAACTTAACTGAAAGGAATTTAGCTGAGGAATTGTAACACTGAGTAGCAAATGTTTGGTGTGTATCCTTCCTAGATAAAGCATAGTAGATTTTATTAAACCATTTCTGTGTATATCTACAATACAGTATTTGTGATGACAGCTTAACTGTCACAGGCCTATTAAATATGAGTTCTTGCTTTTTGGGAATTAAAAAAAATATTTAACCGTTAAACAATTTTGGTTTTTAACTTTTTGTGCTAGATATGGAAAATATCTAAATTTGCTGAAGGAAAATGCAGAAAATGGGCTGTGCTTTGTGTTAATGAATTGTGAGAAATTTCTGAAACAGCAGCAAAGAACTGTGGAATCCCCACTTTGTATCCTTTCTTGATGGCCTAAAAATACTAGTGGAACTTGAATTCTCAGTTTGGGCTTTTGGTGGTGGTGTAGGTGTGTAATATGTACTGAAAAAAAAAAAAGGCACCACTTTTACTTCCAAATTTTGTTAAGTTAAAATGCACACACAATGCACTCAAGAAAATCTTCACTCTTTTGTTCCCATGCTTTGCTAAAATCGTAGGTCTCATTCTTTTTTGTCTTAAACTGTTTTGGAGCAGGATCTCTCTCTCTATGTGATAAAGAGTCTGGAGCAATGCACCTTTGAGCATTAACGAGTACTTGTGGTACTCCCACAATACCAACATTGCTAATGGTATTGCCCACGTAACGATATGTGGCTGTAATCTGATCAACAGGAATGGTTTGACTTCTGACTCTTTGAGATCTACTGTGGAACGTTTTTTAAAAAATAAAACAGGTACTGCTTTCCAACAAGCTTTGCAATATTCTTCAGGTGTTAGGCTTACGTATCACTATTAAAAACACTTCAGGTATATTAATCAGGATATGCTTAATCTCTTTAAGCTTTTCTTTCGCTTTGTTTTTTTTTTTTCCCCATAATCCTTACAACTCCTGTTTTCTTCCATTCTTCCTGTTTTCACCATTCTCCTTTCTTGTACTGTAAGCACACTTGTTTTGGTGCAGTGTTTTTTGCATTTGCTTGGTTTTTGTTTGCTTTGGTTAATTTGGCTTGACTACTTATGGACTGGAAAAAAAGTAGTGTGCAGGGGGAATAGCTTAAATCATTTCTCTTAAACCAGTTTGAGAGGCAGCTGTGCCTCAAGAAGCTACCCTCTGCGCAGTTGTATTCCCCTTGTCCCATCTCCAACAAACCAGCGCTTGCCTCTGTGGCCATGGGCCTGAGGAGGAGGAGGGCTGCAGGTCCTGCCAGGCAGGGAGGAGGACATTTCTGCCCAAATTCCTTAACCTTCTCACGCAGGCTGCTTGCAGGAGCGCTGTGCTGGCTACGACTGGTTTGCGTCTTCTGTCTTCCTCATAATGTCAGGGGACAGAGAGAAGACATTCACGTTTCTTCAGCGATTTTCACGTCTTCTGGTTTCAGCGTTTCTCTGGCTACCAAGACTGCATATATCTGTAAGAATTTAAAAGCTATTTCTTTCTGAAAGGCAACCTTGAAAGTTTCTAAAGGAAACTTTATCAATTTCCTTAGTTTTGGGTGGGTTTTTTAAATGCATCGAGTTTTCATTAAAGCCTTCTAATCAAATACGTGACCCTGAAAAATTATCTCAGAAAAATATAGATTTGACAGTTGCTCAAATGGATGTTTAAAAGTAGTGAAATAACAGGTGGACTGATAGTAAAGGCAATGTTATTGATTTTTAAAGCTGTCGGTGAAATAAACTTTGTTAGTGCATTAATTCTGTGTGAAGGCTGTGATACTGTTGAATGACTTTTTTTTTTTCATTTACAGTGTGCAAGTCCATATTGATTTTTTTTTTTTAGTAAAACTATCAGTTTTTAAATTCACTAAATATGAAAATACTGAATGCTTGACTGTTTTAAATTATTAGTATTTTGGATCAAGTTTGTAGCACAAGAAACTTAATTTCCACCTTTATTAGATGGGATTCCATCTATTAAAAAAAAACCAAACCTTTAAGTTTGACTTTGTACATTGTCACATTGTCTTGAATGTTTTGAACATAAACAACTGTAGTCTTTACTAGAGAACTCTGGGATATAAGAAGCATGGATTAGATTCCATATCCCTTCTGCACATAAACCTCTGTATTAATATGAATGGGTCTGTCTTGTCACCGGAAGTGACCCTATTGGTCCACTCAACAACACCGAGTCCAGCCCTGAGGTTGCTCCAGCACAATGAAATGTTGCTCCAGTGTGTGAGTATAATTGTGCTGAACACCGTCAGTGCTGAGAATTTACGAGTCATCTTCCATACAAGAATAGCATTGCAGGCAGGTTGCTGCGGTGCGAATGTTCATTCTCACTACCTAAATGATTTCTCTTTCATAATATATCTTGAAAACACAAAGAGAAAATTCAATAATTAACCTATTTGCATATCTTCCACAACATAAACTAAAATAAAATGTCAAAACATGAATGAGGAATTATCCAGCCACTGGATTGTAATGCTGCCTACCTCCATGACGCTGCCATCCAAAGGATGTACCTTGACCTCCTAGCATGAAACCAAGGATTCATTACCTAGAACACAAGCACTGACATCCAGGGCTTTCCACACTGATAAAACCTCTGTTCCTTTTGCTGCACAAAGTAGAATTTCACTCATACCAGCCATGCATACTGCAAAGAAACATGCACACAGAAAACAACTTCAAATACCATAGAAGTTCCATTCTATCTACCTGTAAAAGGCGGAAAAAAAATCCAAGAGAAATAAGTCTCTTCTTTTTTCTTCTGTTCTTTTGTTTAAAATATAACAGTGGTTTCTCTATCCCTACTTTGACAATTAAAGCTTGCATGCAATAAAGAACTAGACTGCTAATGCAAAGGAATAGTCAGGTTATATTTAATAACAGTTTCTAACTTTTAGTTTTCTTTAGTTTAACTCCACATTTTCCCTGATGGTAGCACCAGCTTTTTTATTTATTCTATTTATTCCTGTCTCTAAAATAACTGGGATGACTTATCTTACAAGCAAAGATGTATATTTTTATATATTGTTCTCAGCAAGGTATTTTAAAATAGCACAGTTTTGTAGTCTGTACTCCTTTTCCTCAATTTTGTTGTTGTTGATGATTCTGTTGTTGTTAATCAGGTGCACCTGCCTATTACCACAGTGGAATCTGGCATCCATCCAGTCTATTTCTGCAGTGCTCACCACATTGAAATGTTGCTGAAAGCTGAGTTGCCACTTGTCTTTTCAGCCTTCCACATGTCTGGTTTCGCTCCATCCCAGGTAACTGATGAAAGCGTCTCATAGTATCATCAAGTTTTTGACTTAAATCCGATGTTCAGTAACGACTGTGTTTTTTCTGTACAGCACTTGTGTGGTGGTTATGAAACCGGGGGTAGGAGATAGCATTGAATGCAAAGTGGCTTAGAGCATCTGAAGATAGAAAGCAACTGACTTTGGTAGAGTAATGAGAGTGTACTGCAGCTGATGACCTCCATTACAAGTTAATGCAGAAAACTTAATGAAAATAATATATACTAAAAGCTCATATTTATCATTAAAAATAAATAGAATATCTTATTCGCTAGAATAATTTTCTAAATTTTCCATGGGAGGGAAATGAATAACTTGGGATAGGTGTATAAATGGAAGCAGTTCAGGTGATATTAGAGCAAAATTAATTTTAAACGAGCTACCATAAATATTACACTCCAGTAACACACTATTCTTCTATATTAAAGACATGTTACTAAAGAAGAATATTTATTCGTAATGTTAGCTTTCATTTTACCTACTTACTACAATTCTTTGGTAACATGGAATGCTACGTATGGATCATGATGAAGCATAAAAAGCTTTGTGCAATAATGAGTTAGATTGCCAGGACAAAGTACCTCTCACCACAGTAAGAAAGCTTATTGCCATTCCAAAGCAAGGAAAATATTTTTCATCTTACGCCTTCAAAATTCCTTTTTCCCACAAAATTTGCAGCTTAAGAGACTTCTTAATGGGGGCAGATGCCGGTGTGGTACAGACATTGCTTAAAATAGCTTGGGATTTGATCTTTGAGGAGAGAAGACTGGCAGATGAGGGACTTTATCTCAGCATAGGAGTGAGGTCCTTATAATAAAGTTCCCGTTTTGGGGTGGGAGAACACATGGAGACAGTCACTCCTTCCTCAGCTATTCTTGTGTAAGTTATACTGTATGGGTTTTTTTTATTGTTTGCACTCAATTCATAATCGACTAGTTACTGTTCTAAACTACTGACAAGGTTTTTTGTTTGGGGAATAGTTTTATTTTTTTTATTTAACACGTTACTGAAATGCCACTGGTGGGTGCCACTGTATCTTCCGTGTGATTTTGCAGTTTTACTGCATGATTAAAAACAAACAAACCCTGAACTGTGAAAACAACTCTGAGGTATTTAAGCGCTTGTGTGCCTCCATAAATACCTGAAAACAGATTTAATGCTAGAGTATGGCTGTTGTCATCTAATTAGACTCTTGGTACTTCTGCTGCTGTGTATTTTTAAACACTTGAAGGACTGATTAGCAGAAGATTTGTGGTCTAGAACTAAATGAAATGTGCTGTACACATCTTAATACATTGTGATTTAGAACTGGAAAAGAGTCGCTAAGTGTGTTCCATACCCTCTTCATTAAATGAAAATGTGTCTTAGGGAAAGGCCTAACATTTATTCATAAGGCAAAAAACTGCCTGAATTTAAAGGAAAATCTACGTTAAACACACCTTCATCACCCTCATTACCCTCTAGGCCATGTTTTAAGAAAATCTTGAAAAAAATCACCTTCACTTTCATTGGACTTTGAGCTTTATGTCTCGACCTCAAGAGTTGCCAGAACATACTCAGACAAGTGAGATGCACGGATGCAGGGTATTATGTCTAGCAGAACTCACTGGAAGTCTGTTCAGAGGCTGTGATTTAAAAAACGGTGATTCTTGTCTTCTTTTGTACTTTATTCCTTTTATTTTCATAAGTAGGGTGATGTTACAGGAAAAAGGGTCTGTAGCATAGAAAAGCTAAGAGAGAAAGCTGATCAATTATGACAATGTCTACAGCAATTTAATTATATATTCTTTCATTCTCATCTAGGTTTGTCTGCAGTGGATAAGTCAGTGTTTCTGGAATTACATGGACTGGAGTGAGATCTGTCACTACATTGCTATATGTATTTTTCTGGGTCCCGATTATCAAATATATACGTGTATTTCTGTGTTCAGACACCTGCAGCAAGACATCCTGGAGCACACCGAAGCCCAAGATCTCCAGGTTTTTCTTAAAGTAAGGGTTTCGTTTTTAATTTTTCAGTTGCTGAAGGGAAGCAAAGCTCTCAGTACTGAAAAGATGTATGTTACTTAATCTGAAGCTCTTACTGAATTACACGTAATGATTGTGAGTGAGTGAAATAATACTTTAATTTTATTTACTTCCTGGCAGGAAATTGTGGTATAGTATTTTCCAGAGAACAGTTTTCTTGCATTTTGTTCTGATTGCTTCCCTTTGTATGCAAAGTAAATAGCCACATTAAATCATGAGATCATTTGATTCAGTTCGTTATGTGGCCCCAATCGCATTAACCTAGATGTTCTCCAGAAAGGTGGGTTTACACAGTGGTCTTCTCCTGAAGCTTGAAGAGATGTGGCACAAAGCTCAGTGAGCTGTTATTTTGAACAGATGCCAATTACTATACAACCAGCCTCACAATTTCCTATTCTTTGCCATATTTTAAATTACGTTTGGTTATTGGATTCTTTTTGTAGGGTACTGCTTAGCTATAGATGCAGTCATGAATAGATGTAAATATTTGACTCTTCTTCACAGAGACATTTTTGCTTTTTTCTCTGATCCTTTTTTTTTTTTTTCCTCTGTCAAAATTCTTTTGAGAGCTATATATCTGCATCTCAGTCTGTCCTAACATCAATAGCACATGTAGGCTAGTATGTCAGTCTCTTCTGGGAGTAATTTAGCTATTCTTCACTTTATTTTCTGTGAGTAGGGGCCGTGTTACTGACAACTAAGTGTCGACCAATGCTTTAGTATGTGTGCACATTTAATCAGTATACGATTTGACTGCTTAAAAAAAAAAAAAAACACAGAAAAAGAGATAAATACCTCCTACAGTTCTCTGTTGGAGTCAGTTTTCTTTTCCACTGTAGTCAACCTTCTTACAGTGCACGAAGAGCAACTTGGAAGGTAAAATTGTGCCTTTGTTTTCACCTTTGAGTAGGGGAGTAGAAATACAAGGACCATCTCGAATTTCTGTTCAGATGCCAAAGAGCAGCCTTCCAAGCCTGAGCAGGTGTTCTCAGGAGAATTCTACTTAGCAGAGATACACCATGTGTCCACAAGGACTATCTGACTCTAAAGAGCTTTTTGCAGCACGTGCTGACAACAGCGGTAATACTGTTTAGTAGATGGTGGGTGCATGAGTTGTTCCGGTTCAAAGCAGCAACAAATTCAACAATTTTACCTAGACTATTCTTCAGGATCCTGCTTTCCACAGTGCATCCTCCCTCTCCCTCTAGTGTAGTAGCCACGAGAAGGAACATGGCCTGTTCGTTTCTTTATCCTGAGGGCATCTGCTTTTACTCTATGTTTTAGAATTAGTAAAAATTAATCGTTTGTGGTGATGCAGAAGTGTTTATTCTGTTTTTATTTAAGCACGTTGATTTTAAAAATAAGTATCTACTGTTACTCTCCTGGTTTTATTGAGAATCTGGTTGGATATAAAAGCATGCAATGTGCTGGTATAAAAATCTTTAAAAAAAATATTTTAGTGCCTGGCTTTGCCTTTTTAAAGCTTACTTTTTTTCCTTAAAAATCTTCGTATGTTCTCCAAAGATGAGATGAACAACGTTCACCTGAAAAAACTATTTGTTACCAGGACTGTAATTAGGAAGAACTGTCTGGAAGCAGATATTACCAATTCTTTATTTCTAAATGAAATGTAATAAAATGTGTATATTTTAAACACCCAGGCTGTGACAAGCAGAACAAAAAGAGCTATATTTAGCAGCTTAGAAGTCATTAAGTTTGAGTCATGCCTCTTTTTTTCCTAGCTAATAAACGTTTTCTGTGTGTATTTGTGCAGGAAGAAGCACTCCATGGATTTCGAGTGAGTGATTATTTAGAATACATGGAAAGCTTGGAGGCGATCTACAGACCTATGCTGCTGAAAGACATGAGGAACATAAGAGTGCAGAATACATAGCTGAAGCAAACAAGCACTTTATTTGCCAGTTTTGGTTACATCTGTTAAAAGGATGCTGATTGATTGATATATCAATCTCACCTAAAATAAGTCAGGCTATGTAAATGTTCATACTATAAAATTCATAAGGAGAGTTTTCAGAATATAGTTTTTGCAAAAGGACTTAATCTAAGTTTGGTGACCTAAAATACCACATTTTCCCAGACAGGCTTTATGCACAGCTGTTGTCAGAAGGCAGCTTCAGAACCCACCTGTAGGATGCTGAAGTATCATCCTTAGAACATAAGTCTTCCTTATAAAGCCTTGAAACTGTTCCAAAATCATTGCGTTATTGTCATCTCCTTGTAGCACAATCCTAAAACCTTCATATTTGCTAGAGTCTGACAGTGATTTTTTTCATAGAAACAACTGTTAATGTGTATTCATATGCATGAAAAGTGAACAAATGAAGAACAAATTCCCTGTACACAGCTGTTCTGACTTTGTGGATAAGGTTGAGAAAATGGGGTGTTCAAATACATGCAATGAAAAAAGACTGATATTCCTGTATTTTTTTTAAAATAAAATAAATCTTTTTATGTCATAAAACGTCTATTTGTAACATACACTCGCTGTATGCAGAAGTCAATGAGAAGTCCTTGAGTGGCCTGATTTTCGTAGCTCTGGAAAATGATCATTTTTAAAGATTCTGGTTTCATTCAGACAGGAAAACTAATAAGAAGCATCGTCTGTGCTTGCCTTTAATCATCAATGAAAAGCAAGAAGTAAGGCTGCTGGATATTTCCTAACACCAGCAGTGGAGGGGAATTTTCAACACTGTTGAAGTTGACTGAAATTGCCAATTTCAAAAGAAACATGGTTTTCTTGAGGAGCGCTGCATCCCATTTGCTGTAAGGAGAGATTTTAGGTAATGGTGGGCTGCTTGACACATTCAAGTGTCTTTCATATGGTATCACTGTTAAATATTATTTTAGAAATCAACATATATTTGTGCAACAATTAATAGTTGTTTTTTGAATCCAAATTTCAAAGCACTCGCTGTGATGTTGAGTCAGTAAATAATACTCAATTAGATGGCATATTCCTAAAGTAAATACTACAGTTGGCTTGTCAAGAATTAATAAGTGCTTTGTATTTGATTGAAATGATGGCCAATAAAATGATAGTTATTGGCCAGCAGGAGAGCTTCCTTCAGTATTTGCAAGTAATCAAAGGATGTAGATGGAAAATGACAAAGTATCATCCTGTGGCTATTTAATATTTTTCATACGGTCAGTCAGATCTGCATCAAAATTTCAAAAAAATATAATAAGTAGAAGTGTAACCTTTACAATGCCCATGAGGTTAGATGTAAAGTAGGCATTTAAGATGATAGCTTACTAACTGCAGAAATTCATAGTCAGATGGGAAGAAAATGTAAAATTTAACAGTTATTACAATTTATTTTCCAATTTGTTATACTAATGTCTTGGCATGGCAGAGAAGAAACAATGTGATCTGTTTGGTATATCCTACCCATCACTAGCCAAGCTTCCTCTTGGAAATCAGAACACTTGTCTGCTCCACTCACTGCCCCCCGTGGTATTTGTAGTTTGCTGCTTCTTTTCATTTTGCATGGATTTTTTTTTTTCTTCTGTATTTTGTTGGCCTGTTCTGTTCAGGGCTTTTCATCTGTGCTTCCAGGTATTCTCTTAGTAGGCACACAAATGCCCATTTCTCACCACCTCTGTTCTACCCTATTTTTTTCATTCTCCACTACAAGAGGCATTGTAGTGCTGTGGACTTTCCTCTGTTTCTTATATACTGCCTCACCAGTAGAACTCTATGGTTTTAAGCTCTGTCTTGTGAGTTGCCCAAGTCTACCGTCTTGAGTATTGGGAAGGTTGAAAGAGGTCAGACAGTGGGATTACCTCAGCCCACAAAGCTTAGAGACAGGCTTGGAGCAAAACTTCTGGGAGCATTTCGGAGCAGTAGCATCCATCCATGAAGACACACTTGCCTGCTTTTTCTCCTGTGCTACACTCAGCACAGAATTGGCATTTATTGCATGCTGGTCCACAGACTTCCCCTCAGAGTAACAGTACTGCTGTTTTATGACTTTTCATTCATCTATCCGTCCAGGTAGTTTTGACTGATGATCTCTAACTTTGGTCTGAAGGCTGGGTTTGTCTTTTTGTAATTATTTCACAGATGTTGTCTTCTGACAATTCCCTCCGCTTTAGGCATTATGCTTTATAAATAACATCCTTATGTCATGCCAGGCTACATCAATTCTCTGAATCTTTCATGCAGTGACACTTCCTACGTTGCATTTTCTTCTTTCTGGGATTGTTGAAAGGTAACATCTGATACAGGGCATCTTCATGCTGATGGCAGATGGGAAGAAGCACATAAAGACAAGTTGTTCTGTTGAGGAAATTTCTAGTATAATGGCTTCTGGAGTATCCAAATCTGGTGTCTGACACAGAGATGGCAAGAAAAGGAAGAAAGAGGTGAAACCTACCGTAATAAAGCTAGTTGTTGTCATCAAACCAAATGTTCAAGAGTCACACCAGGTTTCAGAATATTCTGTAGTAGCTGCAGAAATGTTACATTCACTTCAGAGCGTTTAGAAATCCTTTTGCACACTTTTCTAAAAGTTCCTTGGAATACAACTGGATTACTTTTTCTAGATTTTAAGAATTTTATGTTGCGTGATAAAGCTTTGCATAAAAAGGCCCACGGGACCTCTGGATACATTCTAAAACTGGCGCATAGCTCCTCTTGGGTCCTGTGAAGAAATTCACCAAGGAATCCTGCTCCCATATGGTGAGGTGTTGGCTCACTAGCAGCTGCTTAGGCAGTGACTTGTCATTTTCCTGTCTTAGAGGTGGGAAGCAGTCTGTTTTCAGAAGTATTGCAGTCAGTAGGCAAATCTTAGTTGAAAGTCGACTTAATGGAACAAAGGAAGTAATGGCTTTAGCGGAGATTTTGCTTAGAAGGCTTCATCTCTAGGCACCTTCCCCCTTCTCTCCCCTACACATGCCCTTTATTAATGCATTTCTTCAAACTGTTCTTTGAAAAAAAAGATATTTCAAAAACTCAGATTTAACACAACCATGCTCTCACCTAGTCCAGCCTTGATCAGGATTTACCCAGCACCTGGATTTACAAAGTCTTTCCATGAAATTGCCTTAACTTTCATTTAAGGTCTTGGTGAACCTAGTGTCACTCACTGATGATATGTTCAGTGATGGCATCTAAATAGGTTTTGCAATTGGATGAAGTTAAAGTTCTACTCCAAAGAGTACAGAAAATGCTAGGTTATTACTTACTTTGAGAGTATCAGTATCAAGTTCCTAAACAGCTTTTTGAAAACACAAGATTATTTTTGGCTTAGTCTTGGACAGTAAACCTCTTCTCACTGTAAGATACTAATTTTCCCTGAGTAAATTTGCACCAATAATTCTGAAGTTTTTTGAAATTTGTGCTGCCCCTTCAGCTACCCAGTGGCAAATACTGAATGTTTTAAGATCTTTCCTTTCTTAGGATTTCAGTTTCATTTCAGCCAAAGTAAGAGTTACCCTACTTCAATTTAGAGTGAAATCCCCTGTTCCTGCCATTACCTTTGAAGAGATTTTCGGGTTCGGTAATTATTTGGCCTAGAAAGTTGGTAAATTGCCCTCTACCTTGTAATATCAGACCCTTACTACCTTGTTGTCTCCAATGACATTGCTTCTTTAGCAAATAAAACAAGATTCAGCTTCTCTAGCAAAAAGTTACTTGTCATCTGTATTCTTATAGGGAGAAGTCTCTTTACTGTGAAGTGTAAGTAGCCAGCATAATTGGTCAAGTCCCTGCTGTAGCTGGTTTAATAACTAAGTATAAATTCCCCAGATTGCATCCTAGTTATGTAGGCAACATTACCAGATGATGTTACATAGCAAAAGTTAAGCATTGCGTAGTTCTTTATTTGTTAAAGAAGTAGGGAAAATACTATGTTTCATCAACACCTGCAATAACACTTTCTTTCCAGAATGTCTGGAATCTCAAAATATTTTGATTAGAATTTGTGATATAATAAATGTTTTAGAAGTCCAGCAGAAACCACAAATGTTGAATTTAGACTTATCCACTATCATTGCCACATTCCTGTGAGACAAACAAAACATTATTGCAAAGTTCTTGAAAAACAACTTCACTAGATAAAATGAATGTGTGAGCACATACACGAATTCAAATTATAAAATACATTAGAACCTGCAGGGAAATTTCTGTAATTATATGCAACCTAAGAGTGATCAGCACTGACAAAGGTTTTGCCTGCATTTCGTAAGTTCATGGGTTTAGCTTTTTTCCCTGTCTAGGAAAAAAAAAATGTTTTAAGTATATGTGGTCTTTTGTGAACTGTGTTGGCTTACCTACATTAATAAAAGAGGCTGGCAAGTATGAGGGAAGAATTATGACAACAACTGATGGAACCAAGTGTTTGCCTGACACCAGGGTCAAAGAATGCCAAGACTCCCATAAAATCTGTTCTTTTAACCTTAATAGCAGTCTCTTTTTTTAAAATAACTTTTTTGGCATGTACCTCAAAATAACCAAATGGCAAATATCCAAATGGTAAATAACACTAGAACACTAATATATATGTGTTTCTAGAAATTATATACATATTTAAAGAGACCATGGTTGATTAAGCTACCAATTATGAAGTCATTGGTTCCTTTATCAGCAGCAGATATTTGTCAGGGAAATTAGCTCTTGTGCTAGGCATTTGGGTAACCCAGGGACTCCTGCCACCTAAATAGCTGCCACTTTGTATTCCTCATCCCCCACCAAAGAAGAGAGAGGCACTGCAGAGCTGACCCTTAATATCATCAGTATAGCATCAAATCAATGCAAAGAGGTACAGTACACAACAATCGGGAAGATGAGTTGAATATAAATATAAAACAAACAGCCTGAGTACCAAGTGCTGCTACTGGCAAAAGCACTTTCTGCATTGCCTCCAGCAATTCAATCAGCTGCAGTTTCCCCATCTGCAAAACAGCTGCAATTTCATACAGTCCATGTAGGTGCTGAGATGATTAATTAGAGAACATTTGTAAAACATTTAGTGCATGAAAATTCCATGTAAATGCTAAATCTTAATACCTGATAATAATACAAAATTCCATTATGCCCTATGACAGAAACAGGACACTGATACATGTAGACTGAAACAGAGCTTGAAGTGATGGTAAGTCAGGGAAACCAATGGCATCTTCTTTGGATCGACGACAGTCTGAAAACAAATGACCATTTTAGCGACAGATATTGGAAGACATGCTCACATGCAATGTTACCTCTGGTTTGAACACTCCTTCATCCAGCCTTGTTGCCCGATATATAAATTTCTCCGTTTACTCAGCTCCCCGTTTTCTTCCAGGGAACTAAAGTCTACTGAGATGTAGACATTTTCTGTCTCGAAATCTATTCGTATTTTTCTGGTTGCCTCTTCCAGCTTCTTTTTTGCTGCTATCATCTAGATTGTATTTACCCCCCTCAGGCTTTTTCTCTCTCTTATTTTCAGCTGTCTCATTGTTCCCACTCTCCAATGACAGTGTAAGCACTAAAGGATAAGAAGTGTTTCCTTACTTGTATCTAAAATGTGTAACTAAACATGATTTAAAATTAGCATAATGGGACAAAAAAGAAAGGAAACACTAAATAAAAACCCAACTTGGAAAAACTGGGAAGCCAGTTGTAGGAAGTCATGACTCCCCAAATAAGCTGGCCCAGTCCCCTGCTGCAGGGAGCTAAATACTGCTGCCTCTGCCTGTCTGCCACACGCCCCTGAGCATGAGCTGGGATGCCATGCTGCCATAGAAACACCTGTGTGAAGCCTAAAAGACACGCAGCTTCCAGGCCACCTCCTTCAGCAGCATCTGCAGCATGACTCAGCCTTTTGGGATAAAATCATAGAATCATAGAATCTTCATGGTTGGAAAGGACCTTTGAGATAGAGTCCAACCATACACACACGAAAAAACACCCTACAATCTCTGACACTAGAGCACGCCCCGAAGTGCCAAATCTAGACGTTTCTTAAATACCTCTAGGGATGGTGACTCAACCACCTCCCTGGGCAGGCTGTTCCAGTGCCTGACCACTCTTTCAGTAACGGAATTCTTCCTAACATCTAATCTAAACCTCCCCTGCTGCAACTTGAGACCATTTCCTCTGGTCCTGTCATTATTCACCTGGGAGAAGAGGCCAACACCCACCTCTCTACAACCTCCTTGCAGGTAGTTGTAGAGGGCAATGAGGTGTCCCCTCAGCCTCCTCCTCTCCAAATTAAACATGCCCAGGTCCCTCAGCCTCTCCTCATATGGCTTGGTCTCCAGACCCCTCACCAGCTTGGTAGCTCTCCTCTGGACCTGCTCCAGCACTTCAATGTCCCTCTTGTACAGAGGGGCCCAGAACTAAACACAGTACGCAAAGTGAGGCCTCACCACTGAGGTACAGAGGCACAATCACTTCCCTACTCCTGCTGGCCACGCTATTCCTGATACAAGACAGAATGCTGTTGGCCTTCTTGGCCACCTGGGCACACTGCTGGCTCATGTTAAGCTGGTTGTCCACCAGCACCCCCAGGTCCTCTTCTGCCAGGCAGCTTTCTAGCCACTCTTCCCCAAGCCTGTAGCGTTGCTTGGGGTTGTTGTGACCGAAATGCAGGACCCGGCACTTGGCCTTATTAAACCTCATACAATTGTCCTTGGCCCATCGATCCAGCCTGTCCAGGTCCCTCTGTGGAGCCTTCCTACCCTCAAGTAGATCAACACTCCCACCTAGTTTGGTGTCATCTGCGAACTTCCTGAGGGTGCACTCAATCCCCCCATCCAGATCATTGGTAAAGATATTGAAGAAAACTGGCCCCAAAACTGAGCCCTGAGGGACACCGCTGGTGACGGCCACCAAGAGGATTTCACCCCATTAATCACAACTCTCTGGGCACAGCCATCCAGCCAGTTTTTAACCCAGCAAAGAGTACACTTGTCTATGCCATGATTCGCCAGCTTATCCAGGAGAATGCTGTGGGCGACGGTGTCAAAGGCCTTACCAAAGTCCAGATAGACAACGTCCACGGCCTTCCCCGCATCCAGAAGGCAGGTCACATGGTCAAATCAGTAATCTAGAAAAAGTATTTTTCACCTGTTCATGTCTGACATGTTGCCTTTTGCCAAGTTATTTTACTTATGAAAACTTTGAGTGTCTGTCTGAGAATATTCAAGTAATGCTTACTTGCTTTTGTAAAAATGACAGTTCTGTAGGTGGTAACAGTAATAGTTTCCCCATTACCATATGTAGCTGTTGTGGTTTTGGCCAAATTGGACAACGGCCAGTGACAGATGCTCTCCCCTCACTTCTGGCACAAGGGCAGGAGGAGGAGAGATAAAGAGATTTATGAGTTTAGAAGAAACTAAACTACTTTAATGAAATATTAATAATAAAATTAAAAGGAAATAATAAAATAGATACAGTATATACAAAACCGTATTAAGCTCCCAGGATGACGTCACCAGCAGGCACTGGGAAAGACCCAGACTGGACTCAGTGACGGGTGGGAACTGGATTCCAGATCTGGAGTCAGGAACCCACAGATCGGATCTGGATCAAAGGCAGATGAACAGAGTTCTCCTTGGACACTGGCCACTGAAGAAAGAGAACTGACCCTTTGATACCTCAGCTTTTATACTGAGCCTGGGGCAGATGGGATGGAATACCCCTGTTGGTCAATTTTGGGTCACCTGTCCTGTCCGCTCCTCCCTGCAGGTGGGACCCTTCTACACTTTTCCACTTCCGACCCTCCAGTGGGGCAAATAACAAAATTAGCTGACCTTGGTTGTTATAGCGATAAGTATAAGCAAGAACCTCTCTGCATACCATTCCTTGGCACTAATTGTAAACATTGGTCTTATCACTCTGAGAACAAACCATTTTTGGCACAATATGCTCTTAATTTCAGAGAGTTAGAAGAGGCCTAGCTAAGAAGTAAAACTACTGAACAGAAATTTGGTTCCATTTACCTCAAACCAGGACAGTAGTATTCACACAACAAGAGAAATACTGACAGTGGAAGCAACCAGAAGGTAAAAAAAAAAATAAATCCTTTAGATTTGGTAGGAAAAATATTTCAAAGTTGAATAGTTACACTATAAACTCTGTTTTCCACTATTTTAAGATGTCCAACTCAAACAGTCACTAGGTCAAGAGATAAACAGTCTCAGCTTCTCTAAACCACTTGGTGGTGTCTTAAAGTAGCTTCTAGCTAATCCATAGCAATATTCTGTTGATATCAAAAGGTGCTAAGTTTGAGTATCATTAAAAGATTCCAGTAAATAGACTGAATATCAGTATAACATTATAATTAATGACAAGAGATCACAATACAGAACAATAGGAGAAGCACTGCTGAGTTGGTATTCAGAAGGAAGATAGAAAATGCCAGACTAAAGGCAAAACTGTGGTGTCATATAACACATAGTAGTGACACAATGCCAGTCTCTTTGCATTTCGTCACTTCCAGCATGAGAATCATCCTTTATTGTTTGTACAGGTAGTAGTGAACATGTACCTGGTTCCATCATTTGCATTTTTGACACAGGGATGATGTTTCAGGGACGGCAAGAAATTTGTCAAGAAGAATGGAGTTAACACCAGTATAGTTTCAGGATAAGTGTCTTCTCTGTCCCTACTATGAGCAATGCTCAGATTACAGCAGGTGCCTCACTCACTGGTGAGTCACAGCAGCAGCTTCCCAGGGAAGGAAACTGGGAGTCTGTCAACATATGAGAGAAAAGGTACATTGTTGGACATCATTACTCAAAGTCAACCACTGAAACCCATTACTTTAGGCCACATTTCTGAAGGAAATAGGCAGGTTCATCAGCCTTATCCACACACCAGGGCAAGGACATATAACAGGACTTGCACCAGCAGGAACTGCAACAAAACCAGTAATGTAGTAGAAATTATAAGACCCTCTCTCAGAAACATTTCCAGATGACCACAAAACTGATGGACAGGTACGTAAAGATTGAGATAAGCAAGTGGTAGAGATTGATCTGGGTGAGTTGGTGAAGCAGGGTAATTAGAACGCATGCATTTTACTACAGCCGACTAACAGGTCATATATCTCAACAGGGGCCGAACATCATGTTTACAACATGGAGGACTTTGTTATAAAAGAACAGTGACAAGGACAAGTATGTTTGCTACCCAAAAGAATTCCACTCAGTCAGAATAGAGAAATGTATAAATTATGGCTAAGAAATCCTAATTTGTAAATAGACTGTTTCCTCTATTTATAACATCATGGACTATTAAAGAAATAATGTCCTATCCATTCCCAAAACTTCCAGGATGCATGTGTAAAAATTAGAAGGCTGAGAAAAGAGCTACAGTAGGTGTCATACCAAATAACTGTCATACAGTTAAGGACCTATGAGGCACAGCCTAGTTAGTCCATTCAAGAGAAAATTGTTAGGTTAGATTGTTGGAAGATGACCTGCTTGCTGTCCGGGATTGCCTATGTGGAGAGGAGATTTCTGATAACATCTTTTTAATCTAGCCAAACATCTTCCCTCCACCCCACAAACAAGAAAAGAACATCACCAACAAAAATGTGTGAGGTCTGTGAATGAGGAGCTACGGAAACAGATCAAAAGAGGTTGTCATTTTACAATGAAGATAACTATCCGGTAGAACAAAGTTATTTTTAAGATAATAAATAGTCAGATCAATATTTTCAGTCAACACTTGATTTTTTTCAGATACATGCCATTCTAGAACACATGCCATTCTAAAATACATAGTCTATTCCAGGTTCCACAGACCAAGTTACACAGTGAGTTAACTCTGTAATATCTGACCTTTCTGTCCCTAAAATATATTTAAAAAAAATTATTAGTAAGTATTAATGGGATATGATCTCTTCCAGTTCACTTTGCTGCATTTTAGGCAAATCATACCAAAAAAACCCCAAACAAACAAAACCAACACAAGGAGTTAGAGATGGACAGATCTGAGGCAGAACAGCAAAAAAAAATTATATAAAGAATTTAAGAATACATGGTAATGACAGCACGCATTTTCCCTCTCAGATTATAATATATACCTATATACCACATTGGACTAGAACTGAAGATACAATTTTAACTAGTTTGAGCAGATAGAAAATCAAAACTTGTTTGAAACATAACATTGTATTTGTGTCAGAAGACGTAACTAGTATTTATTTCCTGTAAGGAAGCTGTTTGGAGAGCTGCAATGTTTGTACTGTTTCTGCAAATCAGTGGAGTATATTCATGACACCTCTTCCGGCATTTTGTTTATTAACTGATCACACAGAAGCAGACAGAGGTATGACTCTTACTTCAAAGCTAGATTATTCAACCGAGTTTCCAATTATTTAAAATGCTGTTTACAGATACACAGACCATGTCCTTTCAGATTTCACTTTTGTTAAAATCTAAGCTAGAGCAGAACAAATCTTTTAATTTCAGATCATAAACAAGGTACCACTGTTATTACTTGACCTAGCAAGAACTGGATCAAAAAGTTTTGTATACTCAGCAGAGTATCAGGAAAAAAACACCTTTCCTGTTCCTCTGATACCAAACCACCAGTAAATTAAAAAAGCCTCACCGCTCCAGAACATAATGCTCTTTGATTCTGTTTCATCTCAAAAAAACAAAGGTCTTAAAGCTTAACATACAAATGCAGTGGTGCATGGGGAGGTATCACCATGGTTTGAAAAATTAGTTCAGATGAGGTTAAATTGAGAACTGACACTTGACTAATATTTCATCAGGTCAGTTTCCCGCTCAGAAATAGAATGAGACAAGGAGAATACATGAAATTCACTTAGAATGATGAATGGGGAAAGCAGGCATTTTTGTGGTAGATTTTTAAGGAAACAAACACAACAAACCCCAGAACTCCAAGGGAAATTAACCATTTGAAAGAAATCAATGTTTGCTCTCTCAAAAGATTTCATCTGCTTTTGGTATTTCCTGTGCTCTAACTCAAAGCCTATGATGGTATCAGATTCATTCATGATGTGGGAATTAGCTGCTTTTAAAACGGGCTTAACTTTTAAAACGTTGCTTTAAATTAATACAGGCATTCACAAGCCAACACAACAATCCATTCACACTGCAGCATTCCTTTGCACCATGGCCGCAGGTAAGGTCACTGCTGAAAGAAAGCAATATTCCTAATACAATCAGGAGGCTGAGGGTCTCACCATATTGATAAAATGAGCATTAATTGGAAGGGGAAGGAGCCCAATAATAAAATCCATTTGTCAGCTGTACTCTAGAGTAGAAGAGGAAATTTCAAGCAAAACAGTAAAAGCGATGAAAAAAAGTCACTATGCCCATTTCGTCATATTTGCATTCATCTATTTGAACCTCCCTCTCCTCCAAATTCTTGATGGTTTAGATAAGGTACATTTTCTGGTGTTATCAAGACTACCTCCTGCAGCATAATTTTCACTTAAAAGGCAAATTACGTTTATTTTTTTCAGGTCAATCTTTTCTTGGTTTGTAAAACCCACTGCTGTGAACAATGCTGTACACTGTCACAATTTGTGCCGTGGACCTTCTAGGTAAAGCTTTCAGATCCAAAAGAACTTATACCCCATTTTGATTCAGCATAGTGTTTAGTTATAATGTTATTTTTCTCCAGCTCTAAATCAACAAGAAAAGCCTCCTGCTAGAAAATAGGAAACCAAGGTTTGGAACAAATACAATTTTGGCAAGGAATTCCTTCTGAGGGAAATTATAAACCCATGAAGCCAGTTAAACCATCTGTCTAAATCACTTTGGAGTCATTCAGATACTTGTAGGAAATTCATTTTCTACGGATCCTGAAGGTGAGGGGAAACCATGGCCTCTAGATACCCCAACCCTTTCAGACTCCCATGAAAATTGAATTTAATGCATTTTCAACCAAATCACTTGGAGCCAAACAACTTTGTCCCGTAGAGAAACTGATTTTATATTCTGAATAATTGTCTTCACCTTCAACATGTAGTAGACTTGAAGCTTCCAAAACATCCTGCATTGCAGGAATGGGAGAATCTCAGTGGCACTTAACAACCACTGTTCTGAATTTATTCTGCAATGCTGCTGCAGACTACCACTATGGCTATTCTTAGTGCCAGCTGCTTTTCATCTGCGAGGCTAGAGTTTCAAACAGCTATTGACAACGTTGTGCAATACTAACATGCTATGCTGAGGAAAACAGTATCATCTTCCACCTGCAAGCTGCTAGCTCATAGTCTATTGTGAATAATAACGGAATTGTTTGCCGCAATAAAATTTTTATATCAGATCTCATCAAATATTTTCCAAAAGCACAGTCATTCTTTTCTGAGAGGGAAACCCTCATAAAAGTCCCCCATAAAAAGAGCCTCCCTCTCCATCAACAGAACCCCTTAAAATAACAAGGAATTATTAAAAATATAATACTCCTTGGAGAAAAAGAATAATAAAGAACTGCCAGGTCATGCTCTTACATGCAGCTAAAGCAGCCTAACAACGTGATACCTTCTGTAACCACTGCTCTCATGTTAAATACTCCCACCACTTGCAACACTGATTCTTACCAGATCCTTCCACTAGCTGGTTTATATCATTAAAACAGCAGAAGGTCATCTTTCTGTTTTGTGGGGGTTATTTTCTAGATGCTTGGATGGGAAGTGGGAGCCCCATCAGGGTTGCAAGCTGAACCTGTAACACGAGTAACAGTGTACACATGGAAAAATTTTCTCTCCTCCACTTGTGTCATGCACAGTCAAACTTTCATTTGTTACACTAGAGAAGATGAAATTGTCAAAACTCCAGTGTAAGAATAGTTTGTTTTCCCCGCACATGAACAAGTTTTTAGCTATAGAAGAAGAAGTTTGAAAGATTTAAAGAAATACATTCACATACTCTATGGTATAGCATGGTCTGGATTTTTGACTTGACTTTAAAGAGCAGAGAAGTTAAATGTCAGAACCTGGTCTTCCAAATGAGCCTTTCAGAAGATATGAATGGGTAATAAACTCGAAAAAGCCAAAAGTTCTCTCCTATTCTAACCAAGAAAACAATCTTGATACCTACAACACAGACATTGTTTCCCTTTGGGAAAATTCCATCTGAAACCCACAGTAAATCTTCTTTAGCACATAGCTTTTACTTCAGCTTGATGAATGAACTGTCCTTTTCCTCCACTATCTACCACAGTTGCCAGTGTTTATCCCTAAGGTCCTTGTATTCCCACCACTTACTTACACTTTTGAAAAAAACAATAGCAAAGTTATACAATGGCTGCAATAGGATAAGATCCGGAATTCTTTTTAAAGGGTTTGTTATCTTCAAGCAGAAGGGTACACTCAAACCACTAACTGTAAAGAGGTACGTGAACCATTACTTGCAAATTTCACGTTGATGACAATACAGTCAACTCATGATGATTTTGGGGTCTCACAATGTGTGTTGTGGATCAGCCAGGTTTAGTCTTTCTCCATCTTCCCTGACTGCAGCCACAGGCCCCTTGCACATGGCTTTGCTCAGCCTGCTACTGCTTAAAAGTTGTCACAGCTCCTAACAGAAATCTGTCTGGACGCTTGTCCCAAAGTGAATGTTCTATATATAGTCTCTAATTGAGTGTTAGTTCCTTAAAAGTATGAGCAATGTGGGAAACTTCACATACACGTCTTCAAAGGTCTTTTGTCAGTGGACACTCAAGACAAAAAGTTGCGTTTAGTTCCTGGCTCCGTATCGCTCCTCACGGGCAATGGTATGCAAATCACAAGTTCTCCCTGCTGCAACTCCACAACTGTACAAGATGGAGAATAATACTTGGTCCCTCTCCACCTTAGCCACTGCAAGGTTTTCAGGAAAGAGCCTCCTCCTTAGTATTTGTGCTAGCAGTTTCTATTGCAATTTCAAAACATTTCAGGACACTGGACAGGAAGGTATGAAGAATTCTTTGAGTTATAGTAACAGTCTCATGGTTTATGTTTATGAAAAAGTCAAAGTCACAAAAAGAACGTGCTGCTCACAAAGGCCAGGCGATCTAGCTGTACTTTATCACTTTAGAAAAACATGCCACTCTGCCACGCAGTAGAGGCCAATGTTGATGGATCTTTTTTTTTATTTAATCCTGGTGATAATTTCACTGAGGTTAGATTAGGCTATTTGCAAATTCAGCTTCAAAAGTTTCATCTGTGACAGAAAGCCATGCTAAGACTTGCTAAATCTTTTCTGCCAAAAGGTAGATTGAGGAATTTAGGCTAGATGTGATGGTTAAGTTAATATGTAACTTTAGAGTTATTTAATCTGGCCGATGAAATTAAAGCTTTAGGTGTTCTGCTTGCAAATAAAATCTTATCATTCTAAGACCAGTGAACAAGTCAAGGCAGTCCATTTAAAACTGTAGCTTGGAAAAGTACATACTTTTTTTCTATTGGCCTCAAGCTAACATTATATTAAGATACATCATTACCTTTAACAAAGAACGGGGTTAAAGAGACTTTTTTAGAGTTCTCTTGCTTTTATTAATTCCAGAGCAACTGACCTGTTCAGATCCCGGTATTTCTTCTGATAGAGCTGAATGTTAGGTAAAGTTTCTATGCAGGTGTCAATACAGAAAGTGAGAGCTCATAAAATTCAGCAGAAGTTTTAGCAAACATACTGTGACTATTTGTGAGGTGACTATGCAGTTTGATAGATTGCAATTATTATCACTTATATGTTCAATTCTTTCCACAAAGTAATCAGCCAACAAAGATTAGCTCATTATGCAAATGCGGAGAGTGAACACTGTGTGCACAGTGGTGTAGCAAAGATCCTGCACTGGCAGCAAGCTACTTAAGGTACAGAGAGAAACCAGAATTTAAAACAGTAAATGTAATAATAAAAAACAATTAGAAGGAGTGTAAACATTAGGTCTGAGACGAAGAAATTAGAAAAGAAATAACTAACAAATTAGTATGCCAGCATGGAGTTGGAAAGCAAGGCCCTTCATAAAATAATCAGAGCACAACAGAGACGATCTGAATTTAAAACTGCAGTTCCAATGGTTATGAAAGTATCATCCGCTTGCAACAAAAATGAGCCCCAAGGGGTATATGAAATGAACAGAACTCTCACCGTACTGTAGAATGGTGTCTTCTGTGCAATGCCGTCCTGTGTTTACACAGCTGACAATTTCTTGACAGAACCACTTTGTTAAAAATGCCAGCGTATTGGCCTCAGGCAGCTCTTTTGAAACATCTAACTGTGAAGAGTTTTCCATAAACCCACAGCAGGTATTTTAAAAACCCTGCTTGCCTTACCTGAGATCAAGCTCTTCCCACCCTCCCAACCTGGCTGCTCTGGAAGTGCTGGCAACCTCACCAGAAGCAAGCAAGAAAATACTTACCTTGTAAAACCAGACAAGTTGCCCAGGCTGTAAGCTAACAAGGCACAGCCCATTATAGGTTGTGAAGCCTTTTAGAAACATGAATGCACACGTGCCCATGACACGTCCATACAACTTCCAGGCAAGAGTGATCAGCTTTGAGTTACCACATAATTGCACATCTCCATCTCAGCCTAGGCAGTTCTAATCTTGCTGAGAAACTGCAAGCTCTGAACACCTTATCATCTGGAAGAGCTTAAATAGTTCCAAGTTTTTGAATTTAAAAAACCCAACAAAACAACAATTAAAAAATAGCAACTGGAAGTCTACACATTTGTTTAGGTAAAGGTATTCCACCAGCACTACAACAGATAACAAATCCTAGAAACTAGCTTAAAGAAATATACTTGTTTGAAAGTTTGGGGCACTTAATACTTAGCATTTAATTCTTTGTATAGGCATGCAAATTGCCATATGTACTTAGATCCTTCTAAAGATGTTTTTCACATCTTTAGAACGATCTAAGGCTTTAAGACCAGTGTTTGGACGTTCCACTGCAACCTACGGGTGTATGTCCTAAGAATTTGCTCAGTTTCTTTCTAATATTTTGGTCATTCACAGTCATTCTTAGACACACATCACTGATACATTACCCTCCAACCTCTAGCTGCAAATAGTTCACTGCTTTTCAATATGATCTTCTTCAGGCTTTATTCACAAGGAATCAATAATCTATCTCAATTGCTTTTTGCAAAGCAGAAAGCAGTAATGGATTTTAATTAGCCACATACAGTAGGAAAGCGTTCATTCAGGAGACTACTTTCTTTCTGACTATTTTCAAATTGTGACTACCCCCATCTCCCCACACTGCTTTGCTGTGACTCTGCAAGAGCCATTTATTTCTTTGTGAATAGGGAACACTGCTAGAGAAAATCTGCTCTGAAATGCAGCAATGCAGCACTCCACCTGGTCTAGAGACGAAAGGTACAATAGCTCTTAAGCAGCATAGGCCATTCATCAAAGAGAAGGATTTCAGACTGGAAAAATATTTAACCCCTCTCACCCACAAAAAAGTAGGGAATAAGCCCATGCCCAATTTGATAGGGAACATTTTCCTTGCTGCATGTTAGAGTAAAAGCAAAACACCAGTCTTAGAACGCGGTATAGATGAGGTGTTTGCAAAAGAGGAATTAAGGAGGAATTACATATTATCTTAGTTTCTCAAGTTTCCCAGTAAACACCAAAAGTTAATTGGAGAGGGAAGGAGTGAAAGAAAACAAACAATCAAAACAACCCTCAAACCACCAAGAATAAATAAAAATGGGGATAGAACGTGTTTTTTTTCCTCATTCTCTTCTGATACGACTTTAAGTTTCTGTTCTGCACCTCAGATTAATGCCAATAGGAGAAAGGTATTTATAATTTACTGTTGTGATGATATTATAACACAAGGCCATTTCCCACAATACCAAAAGAATTAGGACCCAACTACCTATGAATCTTTGGGTTAATCTGCTTTTGATATTGTAAAAATCACTGCTTATCCCTGATCTAACTCTGTAGACACTCCAGCCTCTGAAATTCCAGATGGGGAGATCTCCAAACTGAATGCAACCTTTTTAGATTTTCTAAAACCTTAAAATTTATACCTGGCTCTTCCGTAATTCCTAAATCTGTATCATATAAGAGTTAATTCTTGGGTGTAATCTCAGACTGCCTGCCTTTTCACAAAAGAAGTCAGTAAAAGAAATTTATACCAGCTACTACCACTACACGTATAATATTACTACAGAAACTCTAAGAGCCTGTTTTTTCCCAACCTAGGGGCACTGATAACACTCCCAGTGTGTTTACTATGATTACTTTTTCAACTTTACCTCTTTTCCCATATTGTTTGTGTACATGGCAGTGATCCTTGTTTGTATTTTTTCAGTTTCCTTCAAGTTCAGTTTACCCGTAACACCGGGGCTGCAGTAGGCTCATGAATACCTGTAGTTCAAAGCAGAAGAGATTAATTCATTGCAGGCCAGAGTTCTCTGACATAAGCTTTATAACTAATGACCCACCCAAAATTATATTAGTTAAGCACTTATTTGAGTAGCATTTCTACTCATTCTTTTTCTGCTTAATCTCCAGAAGGTAGGCAGGGGCACGCAGAGCTGCAGGCTGTGTGAGGCCCCAATTTGTACGGGCTCCATGACGGCATATGCCGCTTCCGACATGGCTTCAACCCTGCTGAGTTTCCGGCAGACCATTCGAAACATGAAAGTCCTTAGTTTCTATATAAAATGTCTTTCCGAACTTTTGCTGACACTGAACCCTGCATTTTGCATTCAAAGCTAATATTTTAAAAATTGGAAAGCAGCAAGGAAGGCACTCCAGCAGCCTGCCGTGGAAACCACACCAAGAACAAAGCAGTGAGACTATTTTGGCCATCCCTTCCAGATATCCGTATAAATGAAGACTACAGTTTCTTTCTGCCTGCTTTTCCCTCCCATCTTCTACAGCATATACTAAAAATTCTCATTTTAATATTTTTTTTAATTCATTCCAACATCCCTTTTCGTCTGTGTACCAGGTGCCGGTGCCCAGGCACTGGCAGTGGGGGGCTGCAGGGCGGCCCCTGTGAGAAGCGTCCGGGGCTGCCCCAAGCCGGACACAGCCGGTTCCAGCCGGCTCCAACCCCCCCACTGCAGGGCACGGCTCAGCCCCCCAGACAAGATGGCGGCGCCTCAGGGAAAGCCTGTGTAAAGAAGGGCAAAACACTGCCCAGGAGCGATGAGTGAGGGGAAACTCATCCTGTCATGGTGGGAGAAGGGAGTCAGGAACGAAGGAGTGAAGCTGAGCCGCGGCAGAAGAGGGGCGGGGGAGAGAAGGTGTTTTAGTTTTGTCTTTTTTTCCCCCACTATCCTATTCTATTTTTAATTGTCAATAAATTAGATTAATTTTCCTCAAGTCAAGTCTGTTTTGCCCATGACAGTAATTGGTGAGTGAGCCTTTCTGTCCACCCATGAGCTTTTCCATCGTATTTTCTCCCTCTGTCCTGTTGAGGAGGGGGAATGAGAGAGCAGCTGGGTGGGGGTCTGGCAGCTGGCCAAGGTCAACCCACCACAATGTGGTTCTTTCTGCTATCGCTAATCGCTCTTCCCCATACTTTAGGAGGAAATCAAACACCAACTTTGTCCTTAGTTGTTACGGCTTCTTTGCTTTTCTCCCACCCAGGAAAACAAACAATTATTTCTGGTACTCTCTACATTTTTTGTAGCACTGGAGTAAATAATGTAACTGTTTTTTAAAAACAGGTAACATTTACCTCATAGAATCACAGAATGGTTTACGTTGGAAGGGACCTTAAAGATCATCTAGTTCCAACCCCCTTGCCATGGGCAGGGACACCTCCCACTAGACCAGGCTGCTCAAAGCCCCATCCAGCCTGGCCTTGAACACTTCCAGGGATGGGGCAGCCACAACTTCTCTGGGCACGCCCTTCCAGTGCCTCACCACCCTCATAATGAAAAATTTCCTCCTGATATCCAGTCTAAATCTACCCTCTTACAGTTTGAAGCCATTACCCCATCCCCTATCCCTACATGCCCTTGTAAAAAGTACAGCTTTATTGCAGGCCCCCTTCAGATACTGAAAAGTTACTATAAGGTCTCCCTGGAGCCTTCTCTTCTGCAGGCTGAACAACCCCAGCTCTCTCAGCCTTTCATTCCCATCCTTTCAGATGGCTACTTTCATGGTATACTCATGAATGGTGTGATGCAACTTTCACCATTTTTGTGGCATCATCAATGGACAAACTAGAGCTATGTTCAGCTTACAACAATATAAGAATTCAACTGTGGAAATCTCTTTTATTCTCTCCCACTTGAAAGGATAAAGCAAATTGTAATATGTGATCAGCTGAACAGATAACTATCAGGATTTGACACAGTGGCTATATTAAGAGGGCATTATTTCCAAGTCTAGAGAGGAAAAAAAAATCTATGACTGTGTATCCTGACTGAAGTTTTGAAGCCTGAAACCCCTCCCAAAATCCTGTTGCATTCAGATTTAATACTCAGTCCTCAAAGGCATATAACCAAACTAATTGATCAAAAGGTAATCAACCAAACCTTAACTGAAAACCCAGGTAGAATTTTTAGTGATTATACTTGCATATATATTAGTACAGTAGACTATAGCAGACTGATCAATTGTGCATGTTCATTTCTGAAGTCTGGTAGTGGTGAAATCAGCAATTCATCTTGCAGACTTGCAAAAACAATCTAAAGACATCTGTATAATGAGTTACAGTCAACTTTCACAGGCTGATACACAACTCTATTCGTGATTAAGCTACCTGAACCCTGCATACAGTACTTGGCAAAAGATTTAACAGAAATTTGCTGGTTTACCTTGCCATTTTTCACAATACGCAGTTTCTTGTAGCAGGAGATTCCTGTTTTCAACACCCTTCAGGATACACACCTCAGCCTCACTAGTGTCTTTAATCAGCACCGGTAAGGCAAACAATACGTTTTTTATTATCCTCTAAAACCAGTTTCTCTCCAGGTTGCATCCAGACTGATCAATAAGTAGTCATCTGTGTTTATAGTCTGAGAGCGTCTCTGTGGTCCTGTGCCTATACTTCCAAGGCTTTTGTTATCATCCCAGGATTGTCATTTGACAACCTTAACAATTCTAAATTATGTTTCCTCTTAGATGGTTCCTGACAACTTCAGCACACCTTATTGATGACTGGTACACATGCTTGTTACAGGACAGCTGAAAATTCATTCTGTATAGCGGTGATTCATTAAAAGAACACATAATATTTCCCCAACTATTCATTATAAATATCTATGTCAACTTTATTAGTATGCGTTTGAATTTGGTTCTTTTTGGGTTATAGCGCTCCTCTCTTCCTGAAATTCCTGTCCGTACATGTGTACTATACCGTTTGGACAAGTAAAACTAGGTTTGGAACTTTTTGGTTAGGAATGTTTGTTGCTATATCAGCAGAATACACTAAAGCGTACTTCTGCCGCCAGTTCAAGCCCTCTCCTTCTCACCATGCTGTAAACAGGAACTTATAGGGTTTCTTCACACATTCTGGAAGTTGCTTTTCTTTATGCATTTTTTAAAACAGATTAATAGTTCACTATAACATCTATCAGTACTAAGCATATATTTATTATCAATTATAGCGTCATGGAAGAATGTAGATTCCCAAAGCTAAATGCTTTCCCAGACCATGAGCAGTTAATGACTTTCAGCAACATTTGATTTCCCTGACCAAAGAGTACCTGGAAAGCAGATGTGCCATTGGTATTTCTGCTTCATGAAACACCTGGCAAGCAAAAAAGTTTAATCTTAACCAAACAGGTATTTCAGAGGTGAATGCACCCTGTCACTGTGGTTGGTTGGCACCAATATCTGGTCTGGAAAAAAACAGAAATATCTTACAAATGGTATCTTATCAGATACCAATTCCGTTTTAAAGGTATCTTACTGGTACAAACTCTTCCGTCTTAAGCAAAGCAATACTGGGTACACCACAGCAGACCTTAATGCTGTCTACAAACACAGCTCCAGGGGAGTCATTACCACCACCCATTGCCATAGCCCAGTGATTACTGCTCAGAAGGATTCTTTCCCTGCTGATGCATCATGTCAGGTATTGAAATAACACTGAGTAGCAGCAAATTGTGCTATATGCCAGCATGGGGGGACTTTAATGAGAACAGATGCTCCTTTGTGTTTGCAATATTCTTAGTAATTTTTTCTCTTTTTGCACAGATATCAGAGCAGTGGAAAAACTTCCTCAGTTACATTCTTGAAGAGAAACATATAGTCTCTTCTGTTAGACGTCATAAGGAGTCTACCATCACCAATTAAGGACTATATACCTTCTTCCTCCTTAGAAAAAGAAAATTCAGAAGAAGGTTTCAATTCCTCCCTTTTTTCTTCTGCTTTCCCTTCCTCACTATCCCCACAGAAATAGCAAATGAAGGGGATATACCTCCTCTGGAGCAGATCCTATCCAAGCTCATTACCTTACCACTATTGTTATCTAAGCCATGACTGCAAGTAACAGGCAAGTGAATAGGCACTAGTGGGATGCTGAGGTGTATCAGCCAGCCAGCCGCATTTTCAGTATCTACTGACAGAACTAAACTTTCAGCCATTTAGAGTTCATTCGGAGTTCACGCTGGCCTCTGATAAAGTCAAGGTAGTTTTCCCATCGGTTCTAAAGCACCGATAATTCACTTTTTGTTTTTCCACGTTTATTTGTATGTAAAAGGTAAGATTTAGTGGCATATCATTCACATGCTTAGCCATAAAGTAGAAAGAATAAAGATGCTTTTGGTTTCCCTTTGTCAACTTTATTATTTTAATTTTTTTAATACAACTGGCAGTACTTGCTTTAGGGAAAGCACTGAGAAAATTAACAAAAAGGAATAATCATCTTACTGTTATCACTATCCTATTATAGAAGCCTGCTAAGAGTTACACGTGTAAAAAGATTACAGAAAACATTTCAAAGCTCTAACATTACATTTTGCTTCAAACTATTCAAGTAACTTCCACTAATTGCATTGATTGTTACAAAAATGCAATCCCTAAATTAGCAATGGATCATTATCAACATTTTTTCACCTTTCCAAGAAAAGCAAAGCACTTGTTCCAAGAAATTTAATTAAAGGTGCATTAAGCCTGCATTATCAGAAAGAAATACTTAGGTTATTAACATTCCAGTTCCACTTTAATGCTACTGGCTCTAGCAATAGGTCAGTAACAAAACCAAAATTTTAATTACAAAATAATAAAAAAAAGAGCCACTCATTCAATCCTTCCTTATTTAGCACAAATTTATTTAACTTTATTTGAATGTCGCTGTCTGTTCTCTCTGCCTTGCAATGCTGCCTGCAATGATTAGTTCTAATTCAACCCTAATCTCTGAATCAGACATTAGCATGCCATACCTGCCCCCAGACCAGGGTCAGCTCTGCCAAGGGTTGAATTTTTGAAGGTCCCAAATGGTTAGTTCATCCCAGGCTTCTTAATATCCTGCCTGAGTTTACTGCACACCATGATGTGGAATAAAATGGTCAGCTCTTCTCTGAGGATGTCTGGTAATCTAATAGCAGCAGTGAGAAAGAAGGAGGACTTCATGGGCAATAAATCAATGTTGCATGTGCACTGTGTCAGGGAAAATTGACATTTGGTTCCTGTTGATTACAAGAATTGATCATTCTTCAACTGACAGAGAGTGATTTGGTTCCTTAGCCTCTTTGAGGTACTTGGGATGATTCTCTGTACTCTCAGAAATATCTGAAACACAACCCCTTTTAAGGAAGTAACAGTCACCATCAGAAGCTCAGCCTTTGAGATAGGAGTAAAATAGAATACGTCCATTTTGCCTGGCACTGTGATCTTGAACAATAGTTTTTTTAGTGCATGACTGATAGGTAATGAGACTCTTCTTACAGAATGTCACTGTTGATGAATTGATTTAGTATTGCAAAACTGACAGCTAAAAAGACAGATGAGGAAAATAAGGAAGTGTTCATATTGCTTTCCTGGTCCATCTAAGAACTGATGCCACACTCCGGGGAGCTTTCATTTACAAGCTCTCTCTTATTTGCTGTGAACATAACTGGCTCTCATTAGATCAACCCTCCTTATCCTCACTCAGAATCAAACTGGTCTTTACCAAATATATTGAAAGACTACATTTCTGTAAATAAAAGTTATGATTCTGAACATCACCAGTGCATGCAGAAACCTTTACAATACATGGATAAAAGTCTCAAAAATTTAAAAATTTCACCTCCTCCTCAATTCTAACAGAAGTTAAAAGTGAAAATTTCTATACATTTTTAGCATCTTAGGAAGAATAAGAAATCATGCCTTTTTCCATTATTGTTAAGTAAGTTCTGATTTATTTTTGTAGTAACTATGAAGCTAAATTATGGCTCTGTGTTTATCTCATTATAAGAGCTGATTCCATGTGAAAATACAAAGACTCCCAGACATTTAAAAGTTTTTATGAATCACCATTTCAGGATCCAAATTTCATGGCTGAGACCTTTCTTGACTTTTACAATGCTTGAGTGCTCACCTCAGTCTATGTCACCCATGCAAAAGTGGTACCCCACAGTAGCATGGCATTATGAGGTGACTGTGGGTTTCAAATGGTAGACTGTTGTGCTCTTAAAAGCTAGTCAGAGGTAAAAGCAGACTTAATGAAATAGGACCCCAGCCTATGCTTCTCCTTCCAAGAAACTGTGCAGAATTCTACATGCCTCACATAATTCTGTAACTTTCATGACTGCCAACTAAACTACAGAAAACTGTTTCTCTTTCACATTTTGTTATTTACTTCTGCATTCTTCACAGCTGACAGTGTTGGTCCCCTTGCTATTCATTCAGCAGAGACTGGAGAGTAAGACATTTATAGGGTCAACTCAGAAAGACCTTTGCTGGGAAAATATTTCCTTTCATTCTTTTCTTCAGTAAAATCAAGAGCAACCCTCAAAACAGAGCCTATTGGGTATACTGGAGTCCATTTAAAACCCTTCCCTGAGGCTGTTTAAGTTGTTGCTTCCTGCTCTAGGCATTACAGTATGCTGACACCTTCAACAACTCCTGTTAGCAAATATCACTATACTAAAACTTTTCCCACTTACTCAGATAGGTATGGGAAAAAAACATACAAAAACAAATGAAAAGAAACTTTTGGTTCAGCAATCTCCAAGTATCACAACTTTTTTTAAAGCACAAAGCACAGATAGGAAGTTCTATTTCAATACAGCCTTTTGGGACAACGTAATTTCTATTCTACAGCAGCAGACAAGGAATGATTCACCTGTGCTGTCTCCTGGCAGTGGTAGTTTTACTACATCTTTTAAATCTGTTACCAGCTCATGCTGAATACTGATGCTTTTCTGTTCACACTAGCACACTTTGATGAGGAAATCACCCTGTCCTGACTTTAATTCAGCTCATTGGCATTTTCTAGTGCATTGAGCTCCCACTGTCCTCACAGGGCCAAATTTGTGGGCAGAATACAGGCAGGTGGGAGGGCTAAGTGCAATTCCTCCCCACAGCTTCCTTGCCCACTGCAGTACATGCAGGCTGGTCACATTACATACTTGTAGAGATGCCACCTTTATGCGAGACAGATCTTTCCTGAAAGAAGGAATATACGGTTCTGCACTGCAATGAATTCCTATTTCATCTGCTTATTATGGCCAGATATCTCAACTCTTATAAACCATTATACCTTTGCCTCCCCATCTCCTCCTCCCTCCAAAAATCAATCCTACAGTGATTTACAGTTACGAAGGATATTGTCTCTTTCCTATAACTCCATTTTTCCTTCAAGAAGAGATGAGAAAACTCCCGGCAAGACGGATGGAACATTACATCTGAGCAGAGACAATGCTCTCTTGACATAAAGTGGTCAGTGTTTCATCAAAATTTCTGGCAACAACAAAAATTAACCCATACGATGATCGGCTCCTAGGACTGCAATGAGGATTAAACATGAACACCGATTTTAGCAATAAGCAGTGTAATATACGCAAGCAAGTAAATGCCTTGGTATTCTAATAAAAGATGCGAAGCCCTAGGCAAAAAACAAACCAAAACAAAAATTCCGTCTGCCTTCCCCTGAAACACAGATATATGATGCAGACAGTCTCTGGCTATCACAATGAGAGCTAGTGTGGAGTAAAGGTAGAAGTGCTAGGTAAAAGCTGAAATAGGCTACAATTTGAAAAACAATCAGAACAGTATTTTTAAAAGCCCATTAAGAAGAATAGGCTATTCAAGAAATCCTAAAGTGCCGTTCTGCACCTTAGCAAAAGTTCAGACTTCCCATTTCAGTCCCAGAAATGAGTAGCAAAAAGAGCAAAGGGCTTATCTTTTCTGTTCTCAGCCTCACTACAAGCTTTATTAGTAAAAGCCTAGTCTCCATTCTAGAATCACAAATTGAATTCAGCTAAAAAGATGTAATGCATTTGGCCTCTAGTACCCTTGCATACAATAAATACGGGAGATTTTAACCGCTATGAAAATTATTTCAGGCCACATCTAGAAAGCACAGTCCATGTGGCAAATGATGTTTCATTACAACGGCAAGTGAATTCCTCCTGGTTTTAGGGGAAGAGATGTCATAACTTTAGATTTACATGGCATTTCTGATTTAGCTAATGAGTGTAATATAAACCCAAGTGATGCTAACATTGTAAAGAAGTGAAGCTGACTTACTCATTGCTTCTGGTTTCCTTCGGAACTGCTACTCAGCCTCTGTACACATAATGCAAGAAATTAATCTTACTAGGGTGAGTAAAAATGGCACAGACTGTTTTGTTCTTACCATTTCAAAAATTATTCTTCCCTGGTGAGTTTTCTGTCAGAAACAAAGTGAATAGCTTTCTTCTATTCGAAGTGCAGTTAAAGGATTTTCATCTTGGAATGAAAGGAAAACTGTCTGAATCTCATCAATCTGGAGTTAAGCTAAATGATGATGGAGACCATGTCTTTTAGCTGTCACTTAATCTGTGAACTACCAGGCCCCCACTGACTCCACTGATGGACAGACACATACTGGCTGCGTATAGTAATGTGGCAATGTCCTTGCTAAGATGAAACCCTAGGTACTGGATATGACACAGACCCCCTTTAACAGAAAACTTTCTGTCTGCAGTCACCTGGTCTCCATTTTTATCGTTGCAGTTGAATAATAAATATATTGATCAAAGGGTATGGTCTTGTCCTGTTTAGTCACCAACACTTAACTGTATCTGTATGGACAAAATGTGTAATAAGAAGACAACAGCTGCAGTGTTAGCATTGCTTGTCAGTCCATATGCTCTGCATAGTGATTACACTGTCCCACCATCCACAATATTCCCATTTTATTCCATGCCGAAGGCAAAGAGCTGGACTATGATACATTTACTTTCACATCTGGCCAACAAAAGTTAATATGCACAGTAAGGAAAGATCTGCTTACTGCTACCCAAGGTCAAAGTAAGAGATGTGACATCAAATACCCTGACTGCAGGCATCTGGTCAGGGAAAATACACTGGTTCTGGATCTTCAGGCAACTGGTTACTTGTCTCTTTACTGCTCTGTGGGGGCCTTTCCTCATCTCTGCCCTAAAAAGCAAACTGCTGCATAGTCAAAGAGCCATGCAACTTGATCCCCAAACCATTCCAAATCCGTATACTGATCCACAGAATACAGTCCTACCTTCAAAAGTGCTACTGAGATGGATGCATGATTTTGAGAGAATTAGGAGGTAAGTGTTCAATCGGGAGCATTCCAAAAAGGACAACATAAGCGTGCTGAAGAAAACCAGCTATAGGTTAATTGAGGATTAAAGGGAAGAGCTGTTTTCCTTGGAAATATGGATTAAAGCACTAAAAAGAAAAACCACTTTTACAGAAAGTCACAAATCTTCAGGCCAAACAAATCATTCATGATGAAGTACTGACTTCCTCCAAAACATAGGCCACACACCCCTCCCAACCAATAACTTCTATTTGATCTATATCAATTTTCTCAATTGCAGACATCTCACTATCTTCATTGGTTGACTCCTGCTCTCGCATCCACAGACCATTCCTGTTCTAGCGCAGGAGGGAACTACGAGTTCCAGTGAAGCTGCCATCACTCATTCTCATCCCCAGATGCATTTTGCAGTGTGAATTTTTTTTTTTAAATTTATTTACAGATAGATGAACTTGCAAGAGGAGAGCTTCAATATATAACTGTTAAAAGTAATAGCATAAAATGGAAATCATTGCCCAAACTGCAAGCCTTTTTTTAACCCAAACACTAACAAAATTCTCTATGAGAAGAGAAGTCATTTTACACATATCCTATTCTTATTCCTACTTATATATCGAAAGGTTGGACTATGCTCCTAAGTTGTTTCATTCTTCTATTTTTTTGTTATTTTCTTTCTTTCTTGAAAAGAGAACTGTCTTAGATGAATGGTCACTGGTTTTAATTAGTCATAGGATTGCTGCTATGCCAAACATGTTGCTTGGTTGCTCTAAAGGGCAGAAATATCATCTTCCTCCTTTCACCCTTCATAGTGAAGCAAAATGCCCCATTTAATACGTATTTTTTCAGAATGTTATCTACTGCTTATTAAAAGACAAAGCTTCTCACTGATATATCTGTCTCCATGCTCCTGGGGGAAATATGGTCTGTATGTGCAAATAGGCACAATAGATGAAGAGAAAAGAATACGTTCATCAGACTTGCATCATGGTGACTCTGCAGTGACTCCATATATGACCTGATAGAAGTTACTTAAAACACATTGTATCCCACTTCTCCTATCTATGAGAGAAGGCTAATACTTTTCTGTCTTGTAAGAGAGTTATGAGGCTAAATTAATATATAAATCAGATAAGTGCAAAGGTATTATTTCCAGAAAAAAAAAGAAAAAAAAAGAGGTATTAGAAAGCTTTGGGTAAAAAAAAAAAAAAAAAAGAACCATTCTTGTTATCTGACATTGTAGATGACAGAATACTTTTTTTCTTTTTTTCTAAATAGTAAGTATTGCCCAGCAGCTTACCAGGAAGAGGCATTTTATGTAGTGCAGTTAAAGGCTTTTCTATTGGTCTATTAAACAACATATAGGAATTCTCCCTAGAACATTTCTTGCAGCAAGGAAAGAGGAGTAATAGCTAATATTTTAATTCTCTCTTAGGGATCATATGAGATCCTCCTCTCCATATGCAGGAGGCGGAGAACAGATAGACAGCTAGCTGGTCTGAAGAAATAAGAGGCAAGCAGAAGAGTATTTTATAATCTTTACTTATTACAGGCTTGGACTTTCTGCACAGTACTCCCAAAGTTATCTTCCAATATAAGAGGTAAATCCAAGGCTCTAGCACAAAACATGCATTCAAATGAGATATAAATGACTATGGTCTGATTCATTCTGCATCCTTGCACAGTTATTGGACGAGGCCTGAAAGACCAGAAAGAGACCATAAAAGGAAAGTCACAATCTAAATGCAACTTTCTTTTGTACTCAGATGGTTTCTCTCACAGATTACAAGTACCCTTTTTAAGGAGAATCACTTTCCAACCTACAAAGCTGAATTAGATCAAAGATTCTTAGAAAGGTCATCAAGGTTTCTCTAGGACCCAATCAGACTATTTCACATCATTGCTATATGAATTCACTTGGTCATGTTTTCTGAGTAGCGCTTTTCATTAATTCCTGTTTCTTTCAATCCCAAGATCTCTTAGAAAAACTTCTTCCTAAAACTCAATACTCCAGAACTTTAATACGTATGAATCCTTTATACAGCTCTTGCCTTATTTTATAGACTGAATCATCATTTAGACGAACACTTGGGTACTAAAAGAATAATCTCTTTTTCGCATTTCCACCCCAAGAAAGCCCACAACATTCCTATGCAGCCAGTCTCTGAACAAAAGAATAGTTTTAAAGTTATTCTACACCATTTTGACTTTTTAAATTAAAATTTGTGGAGGGGAAAAAAAGAACAAAACCTCTTCAGGAAAAAACAAACAAACAAACAAACAACAAAAACCAAACTACAAAACAGGTCATAAACATTTGAGCCAGAATGTTAGTGACTTTTGAAAAGCAAGTTTGTCATACTTATCCTTAAAAATCTGAGAGACTTAAGATGGTAGAATTTTTTTCCCCTAGGAGATCTATTCTCTGTAACCTTTTGAAATGCATGTTTCTTAGCAGCTAATGAATTTTTTTTCATATCATTCTGTACCTTCAGACATTGCTGATTAGGGTGTAAATTTTCAGCGATGAGGATGGAGAAGTTCCATATATGAGTTTGAATCTGCATAGATTCTTAAACCTATACTCCTCCATGGACCTGTGGAAATACTGTTCATTGTACTCATCGAAGCATTTTTCACAGTCCCCAGACCATCAGTTATAGACCATCAGCTGCATAAACAGCATCTACTCTCTCATCCTCTTTCCAAAGGAATGGCTGCATGATGTTTTATTTTAGTGAGGCCTGGATTTGGGTTTTCCTTAGTGAATGCTGCTGAGCATTGAGTCCTTCCCATGACCAGTTCAGAATGTTCCTGCCCTGCCTCGGACCAGCAGCCAGTGAGCTCTGAGTTCCTCATGGCCAAGCTCTACTCACCTGTAGAAATGTCTTTTTCACTTGAGCCAGCTTTTAGAACAAGATTTCCATCTTGAAAATCCAGGGGTCAAGGAATAGCTTTGAAACACAGTCTGGACAATGCTGAATCCTTGAATTTGTGTTGATATTCTGTGGGAAGCCAATATGCACAGAAAAAAAATGTGATCTGATATGCACTTTAAGGGCTGACTCCTTAACAGATATAAAAGCTGTTACCTCAGTCAGTATTCTTCTTGGTGGGAAGAGGAGCGGGCCATTGCAGGAGACTAAAGACAGAAAACAATGAATACTATTTTACAACATTGCTATAGCTCTGCAAAGCTACAAACGTGTCTATTGCCGGATTCAATTACTATAATCGTTCTGAAATATCCCATACTGGAAAAATGAAACACACTGTCTCTCCTGTTTGAATGAGATAGAGAAGAGAGATACACCACTGTCATTGTGTCTGTTGTCTACCCAGCCTTTTCATAAGTAATTTGTCAAGAGGGTTTTATGTGTCCCAGGGTAAGGGCCAAGCACTATGAATGTCAGAATCTACTGACAAGGTAGATAATGCAATACCTTTTACCGGGCCAACAAGTAAATTATTATGCACTAGCTTTCAGACCAAAAAGGCTCTGTCTTTTGGACATTGTCAGAATTTCCAGAGTATGGCATTTAAATGAGGCAGTTGATTTAAAGCCTTTCAGCTGTCCAACTTAAATCACATCTTAGGGCTAAATAAAAAAAAAAAAAAAATAAAAATCCTTCTGACAGAAAAAGGCAGGCAGGATGTCCATAAGCCCCGTTTCCTCTGTTTTAGGGAACCTGTCCTCATACGTCTAACCATAAAATTATTCTATGGGTTTTTTTCAAAGGTATTTGAAGAGCAGCATAGGTTCTGTAAAAAAATGTCAAAATAAGAATCAGGAGTTGGGATACACAAGGAGAAATTGCACTACCTAATTAATTTGCAAGAGGCTCAGGAAGCCTTAAAAAGCTGACAAGGGCCCCTCTGTAACCTCTCAGCAAAGAAGCTGTAGCTGGCTAGGGAAACAAGTGCAAGGGCACACATTTCTCCTTTGTCTGAAATTACTCAGCTTGTGAAAAAACAGATTTCCTTAGAAGAGGATTGCTCTTAGACCTTCAGCTAACAAGATATCTCAGGCCTCTTTTCCAGCTATTTTCTTTCACTGATGCATTGTTGGAGAGCACCATTTCATTATTAGTAATTCCTGATGCTACATGTGAAAATAACAGATTATTCTCATCCTCCTTTACAGTGATCAGTAAGTTTTGTATATATGCCACTGTTGATTGCTTTATGACCCATTTAATGCTTTTAGACCTCTTCCAGAAGTGTCCCCAAATCCCTTTCTCTTCTTACAAGAGTTTATTTCACCGCAGACCCCAAGATGGTGAAGAATCACTCTACTTTTTAATCTTTTAACAATGGCAAATTAGTACTCTCTCTGCTAAAAGACAGCAGTAAGCATTCTTTAAACAAGCTTTCTTAATCTTTAATTCCCGGTGTAATGGAAGAACTACAGCTAGCAATAGGCAGTCACTTTGAAACAATCAGCACCATGGCTTGTAAGATTTATGGAACGCTCAAACCCATGAAACTGCTTAACCTATGCTATACAAAGGGCAACTTTGTAGCCTGAATGCATGAGAAGAACGTTTTGTTTCTTAACAGTAAAAGTTGGAGATGTAGATCTCAGACTCAAAAATCTGTCACTAAAATAGGAGAAATTAAAAAATGTAGCACACCTGAGCAATAATCAGTACCTTAAATTTTGTAATTTGTAGATTAACCTTTTTTATTATTTGCAGTATGTTATCAAGTCCTTTCCAACTAGTGACCTAGCAGTCATTTTTGTCTTTTTTGTTATAATAGTCTCTTTGGTATTACCTAAACATTTTCTGATGGAGTTAAATCCAGCCGGCGGCCAGTCACAAGTGGTGCTCCCAGGCCTCAGTATTGGGGTCAGTTCTCTTTTATATCTTTACCAATGATCTGGATGAGGGGATTGAGTGCAACCTCAGTAAATTTGCAGATTAGGTGGGAGTGTCGACCTGCTGGAGGGTAGAAAGGCTTTGCAGTGTGATCTGGACAGGAAGGATCGATGGGCCAAGGCCAATGGTATGAGGTTCAATAGGGCCAAGTGCCAGGTCCTGCGCTTGGGTCACAACAACCCCATGCAGCATTACAAGCCTGGGGAAGAGTGGCTGGAGACCTGCCTGGCAGAAAAAAACCTGGGGGTGTTAGCCAACTGTCAGCTGAATATGAGCGAGCAGTGTGCCCAGGTGGCCAAGAAGGCCAACAGCATTGTGGCCTGTATCAGGAATGGTGTGGCCAGCAGGACTAGGGAGGTGATTGTCCCCCTGCACTTGGCACTGGTGAGGCCCCAGCTTGAGTACTGGGTCCAGTTTTGGGCCCTCACTACAAGAAAGACACCAAGGTGCTGGAGCGGGTCTAGACAAGGGCAACAAAACTAGTGAGAGGTCTGGAGCACAAGTCTTATGAGGAGCAGCTGAGAGAACTGGGGTTGTTTAGCCTGGAGAAAAGGAGGCTGAAAGGAGACCTTATCGCTCTCTACAATGACCTGAAAGGAGGTTGTAGAGAAGTGGGGTAGGTCTCTTCTCCTAAGTAACAGGTAATAGGATAAGAGGAAATGACCTCAAGTTGTGCCAGGGGAGGTTTAGACTGGATATTAGGAAAAATTTTTACACTGAAAGGGTTATTAAGCATAGGAATAGGCTGACCAGGGAAGTGGCTGAGTCGCCATCCCTGGAGGTATTTAAAAGACGGGTAGACATAGTGCTTAGAGATATGGTTTACTGGTGGGTTTTGTCAGAGTTACGTTGATGGTTGGACTAGATGATCTGAAAGGTCCCTTCCAATCTAGGCAATTGGATGATTCTGTGATTCTAAGATGTTACTCGTGTTGTCAAAGTGCTGATAATAACTAACAAACTTGCATACTAAGAAACACAGCTGTCTCTCTAGATTAGGAAACAAATACCATCTATGGATTCATACAGAATTTTACATTTTCAGAACTCTGTGTACACTCTGGATAATTATTTCTCCAAGCAACACTATTAAGAGAGCAAGTATTTCCTATATTACTCTCATTCTAAGCATGGATGCAGTGACAGAGAGGTAACATGATTAGTCTACGGTCACAAAAACGAAGATGGGCAGAGACAGGAATACCCTCTGCCCAGCTCAATACCTACTTTGCTTTGCAGCTGCACCCATTAGGAATTACTAGTCCTCAATTCAAACGCTGAGTGTAAAACAAATGGCGATACACAGATACACATACACGTTCACAGGCACGTACAAGAGTAAATACCAAATGTTAAACTTTCAGTTTTAACAGAGGCCAAACTATTATTACTTGGTATTATTTTTTACTTTTTTAAAAAAATTTTTAATTTGTTCTTTATTGTATCAGATATAATGATGACTTATACAACTTCCATGACCTTTTCTGGATCATAGTCTTCTAGCAAACAAGAGAAGCTCTAGATGAAGACCATTTGCAGATACTTCTCCAAAATGGTTGCATGCTCAAACTCTTAAAAATGGGGATAGGATATTTTTGAAAGGTTATCTGATTCACTGCATTAAATGAGTCCTTTAGGACCATGCGAAAAATGTCCTGGAGGCACACACATTCAACTTCATATTAGTGAAAAAAAAAAAAGTTACTTATGAAGAATTGATTCTGGATTAATCATCTGGATTGTTATTTCACAACAAAATTTCAGTGTACTGTTTGCCAGACTAAACAATAAAGCAATGTAACAAGAGATCTTTCCAGTGCTACTGTAAATAAATATTATTTTGAATTTTTAACTCCTTTTTTTCCTAGTTATACTAATTACCTGTTTAAACGTCTTTGAAGTATTAGCTCATTGTCAATTGTGATACACAATTTTTTATAAATCCAACACAACATTAGACTAAAAATGTGTGTCCATAAATTTCCACAGCCCCAAATGGAATTTGTTCCAGGCTATATATTTAGCATACACAAACATGTCCATGTTTGTATGCAGGAGGTAGACAATCCAGAACAGCAAGTATATAACATAGAAAATAAGCAACAGTATGTTTTTCTTGATCATGATTCCTCTATCAACAAAATTATATATGTATATGGTATAAATATTAGTTCTATAAATAAAACCTTGAAATAATTCATATTTGACTGTTCATCAAGTAAAACAATAGGCTTTACATTTCTTGTGAAGGGTGATCTCACATCTCCAATGGATTACAAACAAAGGATCATTTGTCAACTTTCTAAAATATTAAGTACTAGGAAGAATTTTCTGACAATAGCAGAGCACATGCTAAGTACATGCTGGGAAAAGTGGTTACACCAGTTGCACACTTTCAAATATTGATTCACTCTAGTAAAGCTCATTTCCTCTTCTGATTCATGTTACAATTCAGTCCTCTCCTGTCTAACTTCCACAGCATCAATAAAAGCAAAAAACCTTTTCTGCTCAGAACTTTTAACAAAGCCTGGCTCCAACACACATTAACTACACATTTTTTTTTTTTTACTTGTTGAGCATGTCTGCCTGCCTTTCAAATAGCACTTTTATACATATATGTTCAACCAAATTAAATCAGTTGTCCCCTCTTCCACTTAAGTGTTATCATCATGAGAAGTAAAGGACAGTAAGTCACTCCGGAAAAATCAATCTGAACAAAAACATAGTTTCATATTCGTTCGTTGGGGTTTTTTCAGAAGTTCTGTATCAGTTAGAAGACAAGAGAGACAGAAACCATAATCTGATAAAAATGGATGTCTCAAAAGAAGACAAAGAAACAAGCCACCAGGTTAAACATGGATTTTCAAATAGAATAGATAGTCTTTGGGAGATCAGACAGCTCCAATGATTTTGGTAGGATTGCCTTTGATCTAACTGAGAATCTGGCGCACTTTTTTAACACTGGTTAAAAAATTAAGACATGCAATATTCTGTTAGAACAGAACAGAACACACAAAAAAAGGTGTATCTACATTAAAAGAAAAGGCTTTCCAATATAGTATCTTCCAAACATTGCATAAGATCACTTCTAAACTTCAGAAAACAACATGATTATGTACTTGCACGTGGTTTCAGTGCCAGAATTTAGGGTCAAGTTTTGATGCCCTGTTCTGCTGTAAAGTTGTGTTACACCCATACAGATCCAGCTCTAAAAATTTCTATCTCCATCCAAATACATTCTCTCTTTTCTAGTGATGACTTTGAGAAAGATCACCCTTTACTTCCTCCGTGCTCCAAACATTCAATGTTGTAGTCTGCAAGAATTTACCAAAGTATTCCAGCTAAAAAGCAAACATATTTTAAATCAGAAGATGGGTAGTTCTTGAAACAAGGTAACCAAAGAAGTGGTAAATGTCGATTTCTTAACATCTTCACATCAATAATTTATACCTTCCTGATCAGACATGCCTATCAAATACTGGCTACTGAACTTAGTGAATTTCTGTCAGTCAGTGACCTGAATGAACAGACAGGATCTCGTCATCTGATGTTGCACACCATGAATCTCATTATCACTTACATTTGAAGTTGTAACTTTAGATGTCTAAAAAAAAAAAAATGTGTTTAAGGCTTACCTTCAGGGTCCATGTTTGAATCTTTTTCTGTATACATAAAAATATCAACTGTATTCCGTTACCCTTTCTGAAAGTCTAACTTTCCTTTCATTGTTAACAGTGAAACACTGAAGATTAGAAAAAAAAGCAGAGACTTAAAGCCAGTAAGAAAGTCTTCTAGGAACAATACAGTTTTGCATGAGATGCTGTACTTGCTTAAGTTCAAGCCCAATACACTTTTGAAAGTAAAGGTTTTAATATTAAGTGGTTTAGATTCAGATTATACCAGTCTGTATTATTAAATAGACATTACCATTTCCTAGGAAGTTATTTTAAAAACACTGTTTGATTCAATCTACTCCTCATATTAAGATACAGTGGCAAAAGTCTGCATTTCTTAAAATAAAATTTTATAAAGACTCATCTTAACTGAAAGCTTTATCTATCATAATGGCAACACAGAGTTTTCTATGAGGTATTTGGTAGTTTATTAAAATTACTGAAAGTCCCCTAGTGCACATAGACATTTTTATTTTTATTTTCATATGGCTGTTCAGTCCTTGACTAGTAAAACACTTTAGAAAGGAAAACAAAATAATAGAAGATCCAATCTACTGAAGGGCTTCAGATTTGGCCGAGGACCTGATCTCAGACCTCCTAGCACTGTCTTGTTCTGTACAGCCTTTCCCTAGTTATTAATGAAGTTGTATGCTTCCACGCACAGATTCAAAAGGTCATGCAAAACTACTTTTGTCTGTGCGGTTCTCCAAATCCTCTATGCTTTAGATCTGTCCCATATGCTTGTCACTCACACTTCTGAGCTTTACCTAACTCAGCACCTGTTGAACATTGCAATCTATTTGATCAACATAGTGACACAGCTCTTGACCTTCACGAATGTGTGACAGCAGTTTTCAGACAATGGAACATGGTTCATTTGACAGATATTAGAGTTGCAGTACTCACTTTCAAAAGTGAATTAGTTTCTACATCTTCAAAGAGCAAACATATGCTTCCAGTCTGAACAAAATTAAGTTTACATTAAAAGAAACATTTAACAAGAGTGAAGATTCCAGCAACTTTATCCAAATCCTCTTACAGCAAGGTAGGGAGGATACTGAAAAGAGGAAGAGAGAGAAAAAGTCTGCCTTGTAATATCAGCTGTGCCACTTCATTCTTGAGACAAGAGTCTTCAGTGTTTTAGAGGTATAGTAAGCTGTCTCTCTAACGCCACTAAGTATCCTACCTAAGAGGAGTCTGGAGGTCACTCATTCAAGCAACATTCATAAAAACAACCAGGTATGCCATTTGCTTCAAGATACTTAAAACAGTTTGTCAATACTGAGAAATGAATAAGAAAAAATCCAAATCAAAATAGCTATGGAAAATATTTATCTGCATAGCTATCAGGCTGTATCTCTACAGAGATGATTTCTGTTCATAGACTAGTGAAGCCACATTTTTTCTTTTCTAGAGACTTTCAGTAAAGGAACACGAGTACCAAGTACACTTCATCATTTTATGTTATGGGTATTCTAAAAGACAGACTATGTATGTGTTCCAGAAATGTTTCTCAAAACAGTGCTGTAGTCACAAGCTTCATAGCACACTATCTCTGCTTCAAGTAGATTACTTATAGGTCAGAAGTGTACTCTTATACAACATGTTATAAATTATTTTCAGTATTAACAAATAGAATATATAAATGCCATACTCACTAATATTTGCTTTATAAATGTCCAAACACACCATGTTATTTGCTTTATCTGTTAGGTACATTTCCGTATTGTTTTTCTCATGTATTTTGTTGCATTCACATTCTCAATGTTAATTTAAGCAGCACTCAGAACTGACAATACAAATGCAGTAAGATTAATGAACATGCAATACAAACAGAATGAGCATGCCGGGAAGTTTATTGTATGCTTCAGACACTGTTGTTTATTGTTAAATGCACTCAGAAGCAGTGCTTTTTTTCAGCTGCGACATATAAAAGCAGAGTCTCGATTACTCTGTTCTACTGGTAATGGATGAAAGATGCAATATTGGTTAACTTTTACTGACATTTTCCACTACTTGGCTACCCAGTGAGCAGGTTAACAAGTTAAATAGTTAATAAATAATAGTTAAACAAGTTTGGAAAAAATGTTGCAATACTATAAATACCCAGAATTATATTTTCTAGCTGCCACATGCTTATATGAAAGGGTGTAGTGCTGTATAACTTTTCTGGTTGTTTCTGCAATTTGAGTGCATTTGTCTTTTTTACCTTTGACTGAAGAGAAGAATTTCTAAAATTTGTTGTTTCCTAACAGGATGGCACCTTAAATAAACGCTAAAATAAAGATGTCTGCTCTGCATACTCCAGATGTAAGGTGGGCAAAAAGTCAGAGGAGTTAGAGAGGATCTCCCAGTGTCAAATTACAGATTTAAGAAAGATTCCAGCTACTCAGACATATATTTGGGAATTGCATCTAAACTAAGTTTACACATAAAAGGGATCCCTTCTCTTACAGGAGTCATGAAAGCATTCAACTGATCTTGTTTTTTTATAGGTTGTTTGGAAAGAGCATAAAAACTAAATCCCTACTCCTCCAGAGTTAAAAAAAAAAATCTCAAGCATCATCAAGACGATCTAAGTCTCCAACAAAACTACTACGATATTAAGTTACACAAGTTGTAACTATTGGTGTATAATTTGATAAGAAGAAAAACTACAGAAGGACAAAATTAATTTAAAAATTATTAAACTGTCTCCAGTAAGGATGGTAACCCATGGTTTTCCCTAGAACATCTTAATCTTAATATAATGTTTAATTCAAACTTGCATTTTGCTTGGTTATATATACACTGGTTACAATGTTTTTCAAGTATAGTGAAATTCTTCCCTGCCACTCAGTTCCCACATTTGAATTTCTGAACACTGGCAGGCTTAAGAGGATTAACTCAGAAATAATTGTGTGTTTATTACTACCATTTAAACAGCTTATACTTCCCACAGTCATTTCCTTTTCTAGATGTGGCAGTCTGGTGAAGTTCCCATTGACTGGAAAAGGGGTAACATATACCCCATTTTTAAAAAAGGAAAAAAGGATGACTTGGTCTACTACAGGCCAGTCAGTCTCACCTCTGTTCCCGGCAAGACCATGGAGCAAATCCTCCTGAAAACTTTACTAAGGTACATAGAAAATAAGGAGGTGAATGATGACCACCAACATGGCTTCACTAAAGGTAAATCGTGTCTGACAAATTTGTTGGCCTTCTACGACAGGGTTGCAGCATTGGTGGATAAGGGAAGCGCAACTGATATCATCTACCTGGACCTGTGCAAAGCATTTGACACTGTCCCACATGACATCCTTGTCTCTAAATTGGAGAGACAGGGATTTGATGGATGGACCACTCAAATAAGAAACTGACTGGACAGTCGCACTTGAAGAGTTGCAGTCTACAGCTGGACGTTCAAGTGGAGACCAGTGACGAGTGGCATTCCTCAGGCGTCAGTACTGGGACCAGTGCTGTTTAACATCTTTATCGGTGACATGGAGAGTGGGATTGAATGCACCCTCAGCAAGTTTGCCAACGACACTGAGCTGTGTGGAGTGGTTGATACACTAGAGGGAAGGGATACCATCCAGAGGGACCCTGACAAGTTTGAGAGGTGGGCCCGTGCAAACCTCATGAAGTTCAACAAAGCCAAGTGTAAGGTCCTGCATGTGGGTAGGGGCAATCAATCCTAAGCACAAAGACAGTCTGGGCAGAGAATGGATTGAGAGCAGCCCCAAGAAGAAGGACTTGGGGCTGTTGGTGGATGAGAAGCTCAACATCAGCTCAAAATGCATGCTCACAGTCCAGAAAGCCAATCGTATCCTGGGCTGCATCAAAAGAAATGTGTCCAGCATGTTGAGGGAGGTGATCCTGCCCCTCTGCTCCATTCTTGTGATACCCCACTGCATCAAGCTCTGGGGCCCCCAACATAAGAAGGACATGGTCCTGTTGGAGCAGGTCCAGCAGACGGCCACAAAGACGATCAGAGGGCTGGAGTGCCTCTCCTATGAAAACAGGTTGAGAGAGTTGGAGTTTTCAGCCTGGAGAAGAGAAAGTTCTGGGGAGACCTTATAGCAGCCTTCCCGTACCTAAAGGGGGCCTACAGGAAAGCTACAGAGGTACTTTTTACCAGACCATGTAGGGATAGGATGAGGGGTAATGGCTTCAAACTGTAAGAGGGTAGATTTAGATTGGATATCAGGAGGAAATTTTTTACTATGAGGGTGGTGAGGCACTGGAACAGGTTGACCAGAGAAGCTGTGGATGACCCATCCCTGGAAGTGTTCCAGGCTAGGCTGGATGAGGCTTTGAGCAATCCAGTCTAGTGGAAGGTTTCCCTGCCCATGGTAGGCGGGTTGGAACTAGATGATCTTTAACATCCCTTCCAACCCGAACTGAAAATAGAAGCCTATGATTCTATTTTTCCACTTGTCTTACTTAACTTGGCTTGTTTGACACACAAAGAAACAACTACATCTATTGATCACCCTGTGAAGCATCACAGCATTTATCAATCCATACTCATACAAAAACCAGCTGTATTCCATGCTTAGTGGAAGGAACTTGGACGCTTGGTATCAGTATCCTGGTTGTTAAGGCTGGACAGCACTCCCTGGCCTTGTTTCGGTGCCTCCTGCAGTCATGCTCTCATCTGCGGTGACCCAAGGCAGCAGATGGCTGAGGAGGAACTTAATGCAAACTGTGGGTGTAGTGGCAATTACAGACAAAGTTTTCTTCTAGGTCAGTGCATGAGACTCCTCATCATCTTACATCATGAGGACAGCCAGTGTGATAAGGCTACAAGGAAAGTCTATCTTCCACCAGAGCTCAGACTTCGTCTCAGAAATCCTTGCCAGGGATTCACACAGCAGGTGTGACGGTGAAGTGAAATCATGAACAAACCTCATGGTGGGTAATAAGAACTTGCCAGGTGCATAAGTTGTGATTGTCATTTTCTGAATGGGAACTCTTGATATATTAGACCTGGTTCAGTCATGTTAATCCAGCCTCTAGTGATGCTGGTGATCAGCTTTCTTATCAGATGTTACAGTGGCTTTTCAGTTGAGATAGTCCTACGCTGTTGCCTTGAGTCCGTGTAGAACTACATACTCACAGTGATTAGGTAGGAGTCATTAAATATTTTAGTCAACTACAATGTATTCTGTAGGATCGTACTCAATAAGACTGGAAGAGAATTTCAAAAGTTCATTCTTCAAACACAGTCTGAAATCCTTCTGTTAATATTTTTTGAGATTAAAAGCTTTACACATATTTGTTATTCTGTTAAGAGTTTCTGGAATGGAGAAAAGTTGGCTGCAGGTATTAAATTTCTTCAAGGATGCAACTTTTAATCAATTTGAACACAGGCCAAGAATATACAGAGGCTTGTGAATTATTATACAGGGGCTCAAAAGAATTATATGTTTGGAGATGATACTCTGTAGTTTTGTACAGAAATAAAAACACAGAAAGATCGCATATCTGTTTCAACTGCAAAATGGAACTTTTTAAAATATTGGATGGAAAACTGAAATTTCTGTGTATCCAGTATATTAGATAACACAAGAGAAAGTCTGGCTATTAATTAAAGGAAATGTGTTCCCTTAATTACGACATGCAGAAGTTTAAAACTGCTTGGATTATTTTCTTGTTTTCACACTACAAATAAAGAGTACCATATTCATATACAGCACAAGTACTTTTGAAATGTCTTTAAAGCAGACAAATATTATTAATTTACACCTAACAAGCCAACAGTACAGCTTCCACTTAGAGCACTATAAACCAAGAAGCTCAAAAGCACAGATCCATTCTAGCCAACGAAGAGACCACCTCAGAAAATTCCCCCTTTTGCCTTTTTCAAAGGGAGAAACACTATTTAATGTCTTTGTGGCTGAGAAGTAAATTTTCAATCAAAAATAAAATAGAGAGAGTTGGTTCTGATGAATTATTGCAATGCTTAAGATGCAAACATCCTTTACGTGAAAAGTATTTTTAACATATAGACTGGTTGCAAAATATGTGGCAAAATAATAATTTACTTATTTTAAGACAATCACAGTAAAATTTGAACTCTCAGCCTTATAAATGTACAGTAGTGTTACATTAGTCAGTAGGGTACTTTTTCATCATTTAATAGTTATGGGAGCTCACAGATACTAGATTACCTCTAGGGAGATATATTCTTTTTCCATGACTTCAGTAGAAATGGATTTAGAATTGCAAAAGAATTCTAATAAAGATGCTGAATATGAATGGTTACACATTTTAAAGCCAGTATATTCACTAGTTCATTTCATTAACTACATTTTTAGATGTCACAGAGATTTGTTATGAGATACCTTGTACTCCTCAAAAATAGGAAGAGGAAATGACAATTAAAAAGTTAGCTTTATAAACACGGGTTTTTCTGCATAAGTTAAACGTATTAAGCTTGTGTAAAACGAAAAGTTAAAAAGATCCAGCCACCTGTTAATGTTGCCTGGGTAGTATCGCAGCTTTCCTCACTCGTGACCTGATAACAATCACCTCAAATGTAAATATGAAAATTCACATTATCTTCAAGGAAAAGATGAAAAATAATAACTCATTTTGCAATTTGGCTTAGAATTATCATTGAAACATTGGATATATGCATGGAAAAGTAAGAAGCCTAAAAAGATCCTTGGGTTACAGACTAGTGTAAGGTGGCAGCAGCTAGTTCAAAACAAAAACTCCAGGAATTAAGAAATAATCAAGAGGGTTGAAACTCTGTTCCTTTTTATAAGCATGTGGTATTTTCCCAATCACTGCAGTATTTTTAACCTCCCATTTCAAGAGAGCAGTGTAGAAAAGACTACTTAAACCACAGCGTCTTAAAAGTCTACAACTAAGGGAGAAAACCAGATGAAAGTGAATCTTAAATTGTTCCGGAAATTAAAAGGAGATAGGCACCTTTTCCAATCTGTGCCCAGGAATTCACAGTGAGTTCTTAAACGGCAGTCTAATGAAATGCAAACGTTGGTAATAATTTGAAAAATGCTAATCTGACAGAACACTTAAAATACAACAGAGGTGGGTTTTTTGATTTTATGACATTAGTATTAGTTTCTAACACTGAAAGAAGTTCTTTAAAATATCCCAGCAGAATATTAATGAACATGGGAGACTTATTTCAAAATAAACACTTGAAATTGGTGTGTCAACAACTGGAGTGGTATCATAATCACCAGCTGTGTCACAGCTCCTTCCTTCCCTCTTAAGCCTTCTGACAAGGAAAAAACCAAGCTATTAAAGTTCACTGCCACATCAGCACACCATCACCGCACCAAAACGAAAAGCAGTCATCACCTAGCTTCAAAACATTTGCCCTCTGGCAAATGATGAAACTTTAAGTACACACAGTCCTAAATCTCAAAATCACATTGTATATTTTTGTCTGAGAGTGGTACCTAAGTCAAAATCACTTCCTATCTCTATCTCCTTCCAGAGTCTGGAATCTCTCCCACTCAAGCTTTTTATTAATCCCAAGATCTAAATTTCCAATCTCAGTTGTACCCCTTGGGACCGACAGGAGCTTGTCAGAAGCATGAGGTTGCCTGTTCCAGCCACCTTGCAGTTTTAAAATCTCCATTTCCCATCTAAGGACTGTCATCAGAGATTCCACCAGCAGATGAGGTTTAAAAGAATTTAAAACTTCATCATCATTTTAAGTTACTCCCTTCTTCTACACTAACAAGAGCACATGGGTAGGTTTGCTTGTCTTCCCTCAGTTTTGAAATACATATTAAAAAGAGGATTTCTTTCATATACTCGTACGAGCAATGATGCCTGAATGTAAGAGAAGGCCTTGTGTTTGTAACCGCTTTTATCTTCTAATTCGTAGTTGTTTCCTGCAAAGCAACAGAACGCACTGATTTCTTTTCAAAGAAATCTTTTTGACAAAATGGCTCATGCACCTGTCAGAGTAATAGAGGATGTTTTTATGTTAAACAGAAACACCCCCCCCCCAGCAATACCAGTGTTAATTGCTGTATTGTTTCAAGAAACAAAAACTCACAGAAAAAATAGCAACTGCCTACATAACGCTGCGTATCTAGAAATTGTTGGAAGCTAATTGCAACAAGCTTGAGACAGTTGTTCCAGCACTCCTATTTCACAGTGCAGAGGCTTCAGGAAAAAAAAATAATGCTTTCATCTTTCTGGCTTTTGAATCTTTGGTTTTCCTTTCGGTTTACTTTGTATGTAGTGACTGTTGCTTTTAAGTAGCTACTGCAGCACAAACTGATACCTGAATTGTAAGTCTCTGCTTCAGGCAGAAACACATTTCTTGGGGAGACCAAACATGCAACAACACCCACACCACTGTGGCTTGGAGCCAGGTGTGCCACCAGGCACCAGATGTGGTAGCTGCCCTCTCATCCCTTGGTTCAGACCACGACCCCTCTCAGCTGTGGTTTCTACAAGCAACTGGGGGAGAAGATGGGACATGACATGACAGGGGACAGACAGGACACAGATACGCAACCAAACCAAAAAAACCAAAACAAGCCTCAAGTTACTATTGTGGGAGACCGCACAGATTGGCAGAAAGGCAGTGTGTTAGCATCTCTTTTATTTGCAAATAATGTTATCACTGAAAATTAATAATTATTCCCATAAAACATGAAATATCACTGTAATTTTATAACCTGTTTTATTTAAAATCCTGCATTTTCAAATCAAGAAACTCAGACTGAACTGGGAATTAAAAGAAACTCCTTCAGGTCAAAGACATCTCTCGTTTGCCCCAAATGTCACAGAAAGCAGGATTTTCTATATTTTTTTTTTTTTTATAACTGGTTCTATCATACAATTTGGTTTTATAAAAACACAGATCTAAACAGTCAAGCGGAAGTTTCACAATGACACATTCCTTAATCGTGATAGTTTGGTGTGGGCTCTCTAAGCAGCAGGAAATATGGAACAACCGACGCTGTAAAGTCTCTTCTCACCTTTCAGAGTGTTTTGAAAGCATAAGACAGAAAAGTGAATTAGACAATTAGAGATGCACTACAATTATACCATATGCGATAAAAGGATTTTAAAGTTTCTACCTAAAGACGGGAAAGGCAGACTAACCACCAATGCTGCACCACCAACCTGAACTAGAAAGGACTGCCAAGCATCATGCAACCCTAACACAATCAAAGAGTTCACAGTTGCACTACCCATTCCACATTAATTCCTCCCTGTAAAAATATCTATGGTAAAACCCCATCAGCCTAAACAGGGCTAAAACTTCACTCCCAAATCCATTCTCAAACAATGCCCCAACTATATCTCCCAAGTTCAGAGCTCAGCTTTGGCCTTAACTGCAACAGATTTGTTACAAAAATTTTCTGGATCAAGTCTAAAGAGATGAGATTGGGTGGGAAGTATTTAAAAAAACCCAAAACAAACAGCAGATGATAGGTGGCTGTGGATGGACTTGTTTGGTTAAATGTCGGTACCTGAATCATTCAACACAGAGACCCCTTTTGAGTCAGAAGAGAGCTAGTCAGAGTTAATTCCATCCCAAAGTAAATGTTCAGCAACGTTAAAAACAGATGAATTGAACATCCTCCTAAAGCACCCAATTCTCTCCACTTGGTAATGAAAAGAAAACTTACACCAAGTTCTATACAGGTAGGATTTTACCTTAGGAATTCTTAACCTATATTTAAAGTAAAGTGATGTTCTTAAAGCTGCCTTTCAAAACCAGGTATCTTCTCAATTTGTTTATTTTATAGAGCATATCAGATTTTAGTTCAGCTTTCCTAAAAAATAAAACTCAAGTGATTATACTGTCTGTCACTGTCCCATCAATAGGTTGACTTCATTCATATTTGAAAGAGGACAAGGTTTTAAGGATATTAAAGTTTGTTGGTTGGTTTTTTTTTTTTCCTGGTAGAAATTTACTTCTAGGGAGAAGAGAAAGATACTATTTATCCCTTCAGTAATGGGAACTCAGAAAGAGCTCAGTCCAAATCTGTTCCAAGGGGCAGCAGCCAACATATGGGGGGGGGGGAGAAAAAAAAAATTATCCATTAAACAGGTGCACAGCTTTAGACAAACTACACTGCTGTGGTGGTCGCATGACAAAATATACAAGTGTGGGCTGGTGTGCAAGGATGGATGACAATAGGAAAGCAAGTTTCATTAGTTCTGCTACTAATGGAACAGTTTGTTTTAGCTTATAAACGTTCTAGAAAAATTTAACGGTTATTAGAAACTTTGAAGATTACATTTGATCATTAAAGTGTGAAATAGAGAAATTTATGTCTATTTTAATTGAAAAGCTTAATAGAACCTTTATGGCAGGGTTACCTCCTGATATATCTGCAACTGTCTGCAGAAATTTTTTTACCGTGCATATTTTACATACGCCAGGAGATTCTAAGTATGAGAATTAGATGGTGAGGACAGAGACAAATTAACGTAGATTCAATTAAGATGTTCATAATTAGAATCTTTACACTTAAGACTGATGTATTTGTTCTTTCTACCTTTTCTAGTTGTATAAAACAAGTGAAAAAGTTGGTGCGATCCTAAAGGAGTCACTTTAGCATTTCTCAAGGGAATACCTCTCCACACAATATATACTCAAACTGTAGATTTGATGGTGAGTTGATCAGCACCTCAAATCCTCACCTGCAGCACTCTAAAGAGTTGAATTATTCTATTGCAGCTAGTCGAGTTTGTGTTTATGTGAGATAAAACTAAGATAATGAAGCTGTAAGGCCTGCAAGGATGAGAAAGACAATCCTCCTGCTCTCTGATGCACTTGGTGTTGCATAAACTATGTGGAAAGAACTGCTTTGACTCCCTGCCTTGTCTCCTGGAGACTGTTGATTACAGGGTCAGGACAGGAAGGTCCAAAGATAAAAGCAGATTTGATGCAGAAAATGATCTTTAACACTTTCAAATATATGGATCTGCAATTAAGCAATTAGATTCCAAATTACGTTCCTTTACCAGCAGAAATTTAAATTCACACTTAAGGTCTTACTGTAAGAGGTGACAAAAAAGCTATTGAAGTCCACATAATGAAAAGGAATTCTACTCTTATTTGACACCTATGGCAGAATTTGGACCATCACTTGTGGCAGAGAATATATATCAGTTCCATCAAAAAACTGGAGCCACAACTGCCAGAGGAAAATAGGGGCGAGGCACATAGGAGTGTCTACAACTTTAGTAGCCACCCATGCATCCCAAAACTTGGATTCCATCCTCTCCACCAGCATCAGAAAAACTCAATATTCATGTGTAAGTCATAAGACAATACTGAATTTAAATGTGAAAACCAAAACAAATGTTTGAAAGCGTTAGTCTATAGTGTCACAACTGTGCATCTGAGCACCGTCACACTGAGACTCTGTACAGCTCACTGGGACCATAACGGGTGTCAGATGGTTCCCTCACCATTTGCATGGGGGAATTTATATTCCCTCCTCCTCAGATTAGAGTTGTAGTCAGAAGCATCTTATCCAGTTTCAGTAAAAGTTCCTGCCTTGGGATTAATGGCAAAAGTTGATCAGAAAGCCATCACCTACTTGCTTTATTTAAATAAAAAACACTGAAAAGAAAAAACATAGGGTAGCTCCGTTACTGAAGTCTGTGAGTTCTTTCCTCCATTTGGAGCACTTCGAATACTCTGACAGAACAGCTGTGGTGCTTTCAAGTGTACGCATCTCAAATTACTAGTTGAGGCCAAAACAAAGGAAGCAGCAAAAACCACATTTCAGTATCTGATAGCTTGTCCATAGCTTCTGTAAAACAAGTTGAGGGAGGTGATTACTGAATGGGATCTTAGACAGGTGATTTGAAAGACAGATAAATAACTGTTGGCTGGCACATACTCACAACTTCATTTGAACTGGCAATTTAAGACTATGAAATACAATTTGCAGCCTTACTGTACAGCATGGTAAAACGGCATGGCAGCCAGCATACAATAAGATGCAAAAGGAAAAGCAAATGCTTTTCTTCATCAAATGCTGAAGAAAGTTCTTCAATGACTAATGAAAAACATAACACAAGGAGGCTGTGAATATGAGAGAAAGATCCCATCCAATAGAAGTTAATAGAAAATATAATCCCTATGTTGTCCTACAGAGGATTCAGAACTCCGTAACATTTCTATATGATGCTCAGTTTTGTAAATTGTACTGGTGACCACTGATTTGTGTGACAGTGGGACAATAAATTGTCTATCATGTTTAAGGACTTGACTGTAAACCCTACAAGAAGTTTTCTTTTAAAAATCAGTTTTATGAAATTAAATTAATAGCAGGACAAACTAGTGATTCTGTGATTTCCACATTATTATTCAAGGCATGAGGCAAAGCAACGTGGCACCAATCAGTAGGTGTGGAAGCTTGTGCACTAGAAAGAGGAGAGCAGAGAGAGAAGAGGTAAAGGAAGGAGGCAAATCAAAATGTTAGCTTAGAAGAAAAACTGCCTAGGAAAATGAACAAGGTGCCTAGGAGAAAAAATTTGAAGAAAAAAAAAAAACAAAGCTCAAATGTGTCATCTTAAGGGATAGATCTCAGAGAAGGAAACTGATGGGAATGAAAGGAAGGAAAAAAATTTAAAAATAAGAACACTAGAATCTGTATGCTTCTACAATGTTAAGATGAAATACACAATGTGTACACAACACACACATCTATGTTGATATGTAAGAGATGTTTTTTCCCAAAATAAGATGCATGCTACTGTGATATATAAGTAGCAAATATGCCTAAATTTCAGATGGCCACATTATATATCAAGGCTGGTTTTGAGGTTATTTAAGTGTCCAGTAAAGGTCACCGGAGTGCTGGTTAAAAGATCATGCGACACCAAGGTGTTATGCATTTTTATAAGCTATGCAGATGCTGATTTGGTAACATTTTACAACTACAGGGAGCACTTTCAGCAAAATTATTTCTTATAGCCATCTCTTAACATGTACAGTTCACTAGCTGGAATCACAGTGAAACGAGTTAAAAGGAAAGAAAAAACTTGAGATTAATGAAGTGTGGTATACCTCCAAAATAGCTCATCAGCAAGAGCGTCATTACTATAAGATAGGGTCTCTTTGAACCTTGTAGTTCTAGTAGCCAATATTAGTCCTTCTATCTAGGCTCTTTTTCTGTTTATTTTACGTAGTTTCTTCATATTCTTCTTGGTATTTTCACACATAAGGAATACACGTGTTTATACTTTGGGAATGCTGAAGGACACGCTAATCTTTGTCCATAGAGATACATTCACATTATAGATGAACCACGTGAAACTCCTGAGGTCCTTACAGATAGAAGACACTGAACTTATGTCTGGAATGTTCTAAATTCTGTATCAGAATGATATCATCAGAATTCATACAGTTGAAAAGAAAAAAAAAGTCTCCTAAAGCCTCCTGAAAATTTAAAAGTCTCACCCTCCAACTAATTCTGGGTAAATTATTGCATTTTTACATTTTTATTCTATGTTTACTTCTGTTACGCTTTTGTTCGGACTTTCCTCCCCCGCCCCCGCCTTTGGTATAAGAAATAATCCTAAAAGAACTTCTTTCCTACAGCTGTTAAAATAAGATATTGAACAAAGAAATGCTCAGGATAAAAATCCGGATTATTTCACAGCCGCTTCTTGTCTTTCTGTCTGAAGGCATGGTGACCAGGACTGCAAAGAAAACCTTTCTTCAATGACACTGAATCTCAGTTTGATCTTTATCATTTCAAACATCACTGTTGCTGAGCTACCTGTCTTCCACAACCTTTCCTTACATCATGATATTTCTTCCTACCTCAGTCATTTGGGGATTCTCTTGCTCATATTTCAAAACTTAAAGTTTTTATACAGAGTTAATTTATTCATCCACTAGACAAAAGAATGAAACAGTAATGTCATGGCTCAAGATTATTATGAGAGCTGGGAAAATAATTGGAATTGTTTTGATGGAAAATTAAATTTATGAAATTTAACTTGCAGTCAAATTTGCTATGAAACAATTTATTATTTTATAATTACAATAAGACAAGTGTCATTGCAAATTAAAATCAGAAACTTGTTCTCTTATAACATTTTCAGAATATCTTGATCTTACACCAAGAATAGCCTCCTTCATGCATTATGATTTAAGAAATAAAATTTCAGAAGTTTATTGGGATAAATTGGGATAATTTTCCATCAAAAGAATGTTGAATAATTAATTTTATTGTAAATTATTATGCATATTTTGTATGCAGTTTTTTGGTATATTTTTTGTGCATTTTTGGATTCCTTTTCCACTCTTCATAACTTACATCAATTTATAACTTCTGTTTTGAAGTCAGCTAGAAAAGATGCAACATAGCAAAGCATTGTCTCACAATTTGTGAAATCTAGACAAGTACTTTTGCAGACATTTGATTCTGAGAGTAGAAATATGCATATCCATTTAGTGATGTCTTTACTGGTTTTAATAACATTTGATGTCCTATAAGAGATCTATAAACCCCTGCCAAAGTCAGACCTTGTGCCAGGTAACATTCAAACAAGTACTGAAAGAGCCCCTTCCTCAAAGAACCTGAAATCTAGCAAAATCTAACTCCTCTTTCAGCAGTGTCAAATTGATGCTTGAACAATTTATACCTCCAAGGTTTCTGTCAAGGCACGATGTAGAAAGCCAAATGCAGGGTTAAATGTGTAACATGCAGAGATTTAATAGAAGTTAGAGGATGAGGCAAATGAGAAGATCAAGGCCTTTCATGTCAGTAAGAGATAGGATCTAGACAGCAATACAGATCATATGTGGGTCAAATCACGCTCTCAAGATGTCTGTCATTTCAGTCTTGAAAGGAGTGGCCTGATTTAATTAATGATCTTGACTTAGGGATCTTAGTTAAACGTCTAAAAAGTTTGGTGGCATGCACCCTGAAGTTCAATACTGCATATCCTCTGCTCAGCCAAGGCACTAGAACAACCCTCATGCCATATCTAAGCCATTGAGATTCACAAACTTGGCATCCTGATCTGTGAGGGGTATGCAATAGGCATACCCTGGGGAATAACTCCAGGATTTCCTCAATACTCTTTGCTACACAAAGCCACAGAATGGGGGGACAGGGGGACACAGGGATGGAGGGGAGTTAACCTAGAAGTATATGTGTAAGTAAAAAACTTAAACAAGCGTCCTAACAGACTAGAGTCAAGCATCCAGTTGTTGCTTTTTCTTTCATTTCCAGGATCCTGCACATTTTTTGCACATTGGTCAAGTACTGGTAAATATGGGTCTACAGCTTACCCAAATGCTCTGGCAAGCTGGCTAGAATACTGCAGTTGACCTTTTGTATCAGCCAAGCAGCTACAAGTCGATACAACCACACAAAAGTTTCTCTTTGAATCTGGGCTAGGTATATTACAGAAGACCAGATGATTGCATGCAGCAGTTTTTTTCCCCTCTAAATCCAGAAAGTGTACATCACAGGGAAGCAAGTTAGATTGTTTTAAATATGATTATGTAGATGGTACTTCATAGGTATGCGTGTCTAAATTCAGAATGAAGCCATTGATCCTGATTTATAAACCTATCAGTAGCTAAACGAATACCAATACTCAGAAGACAACAAAATCATGCATTCTTCCATGTGAAGTTATGCCTTTGAATGCTGGTTTTCCACATGTTATTCTTTTCTTTCTGACAAAAGGCTACATTTGAGTCGTTAAGAAGAAGAATTTCCCTTTCAAATCAATGAAGGTTGCAATTCTGATTTCACTGTTTTGGGAATGGTGACAGTTTCTGAATTACAGGTTCCCGTACACTTGTTTGAATCAGATTTATAAGCAAGGTCAGACACAGCAGTGCGAGAATGGCATTGCAATTAGAAAGGTGCTTGTTCTGCCAGCTGGGTGTAAAATGCCCCAGCAGTGCACAGTGAAGCCTTTATTTTATGCATAAATTAATTGTAATAACTATCAAACTACAGCTAGTAAGGCAGTCAGGCAGGCGTAAACAGGAATTCCAGACTGCCAGGGCATTCCTGCTGGAAAAAAGTGTCTCCACAACAGAACTTCAGCTATTCAAAGCGACAAACAGGAAAGGGAAAATGCCTGCTTGAACACCTGGCTTGAAAGTAAGCATCTGAACAGCTGATACTCTAGATAAAAGCAAAAGAGGAACACAGAAGAAGCCTTCAAGAGATATAGCACATTTGGTTGAGACCAAACGTTTGAGGTTTCATGTTTTTGCAAATTGCACTTGAACTATAAAACAGTAGAACTGTTAGTTTCTATGGTTTCTATACTCGGTTATCCCTTCAGCTGCTTCCTTCTGCTTTTCCGTATGAAGATGCAAAGACAGCAATTATACAGTGAGAGTGCAGCTACATGACACAGGTTCTCTAGCAGCAGTAACAGGAATTCTGAGCTCCTTCCCCTGCGTACAGTGATGCCTCTTTCACTTTAATGACACTACCATTCGTGAGGCCGTCCTTTGAACCGACTCACTGAACACATATGAACAAAAATAAATCTTGAGGGAAAAAAAGTTATTATACTCAGAATCTGATGCAGAAGTGATGTCCTCAAGTGAACATCTCTCTTTATCAGAAGAGGTGGCTTGCTTTGGTTCTGTCCGCTCTGGAGAAAAACATTTTCCCTGCTGCTTGTAAGTTTTGAGAGTGAACGATGGGAGAGGAAGAGATGTGAACTGACACAAGATCTGACCAGGAAAGTGCCATAGGAAGGGGGGAGGGGAAGAAACCCTAACATATCACAATGGAGTTGTAAGTGAATTTTTCAAATGCCCTCCTTCATTACCTGTAGTAAGTGTACACAATTATTGCCCCATATTTGCAGAGACTGTTTCTGGTATTAGATAACAGGTTTGCTACTCATGCAGAGTTGGCAGAGGAGGAGTGAGGAAAGAGTGATGCTCCACTGCTCAGCAGAAGGCTTAGGAAAAATCTAAGACATCCTGACCACTGTAAAAATGTCTAAGCCTGATTGTGACTTATATTAGGAGATTTAGGTATATATGGCTCTATTTCTTTCTTCATTTATGCTAAAGTTAAGAGGTGTACTAAAATAACACTTCACAACACTCTGCAAAGACTAATCTGATTGTACGAATGCTCACTTGCCATGTATAACTTTCTGAAAACGTGCCGTTCTTGCCTTTTAAAAAAATTAATGGGACCTGAATAAGATAGGGACTATACTCTAAAAGGCAATTTAAAAAAAACAGTTAACTGAAAAGTCATTTCAATGTTCATACCTGTTGGAGTGACCTAGAATTCAAAACTTTACAAGCAAAAATAAATGAAATAGATAGCGCTACAGAGTCAGGAGCAAACCAGGTAACAGGCTGCAGTTCCTCAGGGGTGTCCCTGCTTTGCTGGGGGTCACCCGCACAGGTTGCAGTCCCTCAGGAGTGTCCCTGCCCCAGCATGGGCTGCCTGCTGCCACAGCCCCATAGAGACATACCTTCCCCAGCACAGTGTCTCCTTCCAAGAGCTCATTTCTAGCTATATTTCCTTTGGTTTGCATCAACCCATGTCACCTAGCCCAGTGGCTACTGCCCTTTCTTAGGTGTGTTTGAGCAAGGCACCTTGTCCTGGCACGTAGCAAGCTCTTGCCCTGCAACCTGCCCCAAACCCTGACAAGTGCCTGGTACTGGAGACCACCGCTGCCACTGGTCCCTGAAAAATACTGGATACCGTAGATTATAAGCTCTAAAAAAGAAAGAGGCACATGTACCAGAGATGAGAGGAAACATCAGAAATGATTGATGAGGAAACCCAACTGTAGCACAACTTTTGACAACTAATTCCTGAAGCTGAGAAGAGATGATATGTTTTGCTTAGGTAAGATCAAAATGGCTGCAAAAAAAGCTGGCAACATCTTGAACTTCGCTTATTGGTCTATGACAATAGCAGAAGTTTCCTCTCACAAAGTCCCTAAAATGTAATTCTACTACAGTCTCAAAAACATTTTAAAATCATATGGTCTTACGGAGTTTCAAAACTCAGTGTTTTCACTACAGTCATTGACCTAGTCAGTATTCAGAATGAAACCAAAAAAGCCAATTACAGAAATTATGAATAATGATAAAAAAAGGCCTCCTCAGCTTCAGGGAGAAAAACAAATAATCAAATTTTCAGAGTCCTAAGTTTTTATTTACTTCTATACAATAACACACACAATAGACCTACTTGTTTTTCGGGTTTTAATAACTTTTTCATGCTGGCAAAGCTGACAGGCGAGAAGCTGTAAACCACTGAATCTGTGCACAGGCTGCAGTCCCAGATCCACTCAGAACTTAAACCAAGGTCTGAAACGTAGGGCAGAAAACCTGCAGTTCATCCATATCCTGTGAAGGTGTGTTCATGCAGAAGAGGTTGGTTCCTGGTTAAATATACGCTGGTGAGAACATCATCTGTGTTGGATGCTTCCCCTTTCCCTTTTCTTTTAAAGCCTGCAAGTTCATTCATAGAGGCTGGGCTAGTATAAGCTCATTTGGAAGGGCATTTTCTAGGCTACTCTGATCATCCACAAGGTACGAATAATAAATTGAGAATAACCTTTCCTGGAATAAAGCTTTCATCAATCAAAACAAGGATGAAACACATCCACTCATTTATGAACACAGAGCATATAATCTATCTTTGCTTCTATGCACCTGTTCACTTTTCCATCTGTCATAGAGCAGGGAGGAATGCAGTCAAGATCCAGAATTAAGAATACAGATCTCATGCTGTTGAATATCCTCAATGGGCTTGTCCACCTCCAAAAAATTGCATTAATTAAGAATACTAATGCTCAATTTGTCTGACACAAGATTATGCTTGTCCGTGCCAGCTATCCATATATCAAGACCATCAATCACTAATTTGAGTGTTCAGAATCATACTTAAACATGCCAGCAAGCCTAGCTGAAATCACACAAAAACCAGAAACACCAACAGCCTCTAGAATTCCTACTAGGACCGTGTTTTCAAGCTGTAATCCCTATCCTCAGAGAACAATTGTGCCCTTTAAAAATACCAGCCCTTGAAAATAAGTAAGATGATGATATCTTCAAATAACTCAAGAAAATCAGGAAAAAAAAAAAAAAAAGGAGCTAAGGGCAGGAGAGAGTGTTGAAGAGGAAACAGCAAGATACAAATGGATCAGAGGCCTTGGAGCTGCCTGAGAAAGAAGACCTATGAATTCAAACTGTTGATAGTTTACAAATTTAGCTTGTCAGTCTAAATTGTTTAGCTTGTTAAGGCTTTCTATCTTGTGTTATTTTAGACAGAATCACACACACAGAATCACAGAATAGTTCGGGTTGGAAGGGACCTTAAAGATCATCTAGTTCCAACCCCCCTGCCCCGGGCAGGGACACCTCCCACTGGACCAGGCTGCTCAAAGCCCCATCCAGCCTGGCCTTGAACACTCCCAGGGATGGGGCATCCACAGCCTCCCTGGGCAACCTGTGCCAGTGCCTCACCACCTTTACAGTAAAGAATTTCTTCCTGAAATGATGACGAGATGACCAGAAGTCATTTCATATGCTTGAAATACAGATGTTTCCAAAATACCTGCCCTTTTTTCTACACACTCCATTTGCATTTTGACCATAGGGAAAGACCATTTTCTTTAGGAAAGATGCATTTTAAAAAGAAAAGTAATCAAAATAAAAATGTTGATCCTGAATGGATGCTGTGATTCATACGCTTCCATTCTCCCCTCTAAGCTCAAGTAGATATCTCAAGATGCATTACACAGTAACAAGATGCAATGTAGTGAGATACATCATAGGGAGATGAAGACAATTTTCATCACTCTAGTTGTCGCACTAAAAATTCTGGTGATTTCCATAGACAGAAAACAATAGGCATTAAATCATTCATTTAGTCAAAACCTCATGTTTCCATTACAAACTGTTTTGAAAGAAGATGACTGATAAGCCCAAATTAAAAAGCAGAAGAGCAAAATCATACTTATTTGTGATTGAAACATCACAAAACAACCACTTGGCGTCTCCTCCTGAAATATAAAACACTGCTAACAGTCAAAAAGCCAAATTCTTTAAACAGCTATCCAAAAAAGAAGGTTTTAGAAATTGTGAATTTTTGTAATTTTTAAAATTCTTTTTTTAAAGATAGGAATATGTATCTATCTTCTCTATTGAAAGAAGCTTACAAGTGAGGTTCTTGGAAAAAACATCATTTCCGTTCTGGCCACACAATGCTAAGCTACCACTTTCCTTCTCTCCCAAGGAACACTATATATTAGGGAGTAAAACAAATGAAGAGCAAATGACGAAGAAAAGAAGAGATTTTAGAGTAGGAAAGGAAAAAAGCAAGATGTCATAGCCCTCAGAACTTTGCCTTTATCACCTAACCTGAAGTCAATTTTTACAAAATCTATTTCGGTGTTGCTTTAATTAACAGCTATAGTAATGAGTGCATCTGTCAATCACCTTCTGTGAATCAAAGCACACCACTTTATTTACATTACATTATTTGAAGACCATTTCTTACTGTAATATTCATGGATGGAACATTGCATCCTCCCATACTGTAAACTCAACAAAATCTTCATATGTACGAAAACAAGCAAATAACAACAAAAAACCTGATTTCTACTCCAACCAAGTGCAACTATACATATTTGCTTGGACTTGATTCTGCAGTCAACCAGTTTCCTAAAAATGCATGAATCTCAGAGTCATTGTGATTTCCCCAGTCCAAATGCACGCAGTCTGGGGTGTTAAATACATTAGCAAATAACTTATTAAATTTAGCCTTAAATATAACCAACAGTTTCTCAATATAGGCTTTGTTACTCTGTTTTATGGCTGAAAACACATTTGTTTGCATTTCTAATGTATTATTGCCCAGGGTGATCTTCTGCAATGAACTGTATTGTTCTGAAGCTAAGAAATTTTGGAAGACAATTACAAGAAATCACCAGTTAATGAGGAACACATTACCAAACTAAACCTCTTCAAGATGTCTTACGTGAAGGACTAACACTAGGTCAACAGAACCGTACTACCAACTATTATATCCAACATTGAGGAGGAGTACACGCAGACCTCAAATTAACTCCTAGATGGTTTCACCCTCACTTCTCAAAGGACCGTTGAGAAGGGTTTGAACAAACGTTTGTCTTACAGACAGGAGTTCCAAAGAGGTCTACATGCTCTGTGTTTCAAATTTCTTATAAAGTCACTTGGAAGAACTGTAAGATAACAGGCTGATGACAATGAAGCCTGTAAAATGATACTTCTGATATGTCTTCCCTTCAGTCCAATACTGCTTGACAATTTAATTTCTTTTTCAGTTTGGCTCACCATTAAGATCGATTAAATCAACTTTGTTCATTCCAAATGAAGTAGGAGTGACATTTATTGTCGTGGGAAGGAGTAGAGTGGTGTTTCTGAAAAATCTTTTGGTAGATGACACAATTTATTGCTAAAATGGTTCAGAGGCATTACAGGCCTTTGGGCTTTGGAAAAAAAAAAAAAAAAAGGTTTGGATTCTCCAAGGGCAGCACAGACTTGAATCACTTTTTCCTCATGGCTGATTTGAGAGAAAAAGTAATGAGATTTCTATGTTATGTTTGACCAGATCACTTAAGGTGGCAATAAGAATTGTCTTACCATGCAGTGGAGTAAACTGAGCTAGTAAGAGTGAGCACACTCGATCCATCTGTAAGCACATTTATTCAAGCAAACTTTTGATAGACTTGTGGCTCCAAGCATGCCGAACAAGACAGGCCTTACCATCTGGTATACAGCAATGTAATATCTCTAGGAAATGACAGTGTTAATATTTACAGTTATAGTAAGTCACTAGGGAATTGAAAATGCATGGATCCGTTTTCAGAAACCTAGTTACACTTTAGGAAGCCAAGTTTGGAACTTCAGAGTGCACGTTCCTCTTTTCTACATCTCCTGGATGTTTAGATGAAATATGACCTCTTGAGAAAACAAGGCAAAAATAATTAAAGATGCTACTTAGACCTAAACAGTACTCCTATCCTTATTCAGCAGCAGCTCGGCATTTTCTGTCAGTCATGCAGAGCTTTACTTACAGAAGCTGTGTGGCAACAGCCTCATGCAGTGCTTCGAAAAACCTAAAAGCTAACACTAAAAACTGTGCATGCAACCTATTATTCTGTATTTACTTAATCCATTTTCTTCCACAGATACTGTGTTTCTCTTCATCTATCTCATTCATGAAGTACTTTGAAATGCCTGCCTCATAAGATCTCAAGAAGAAAAGAACTTTTAAAGGAGCAGACTGGCAACAGAATAAAATCTGAGTGGAGGACACAGCTTTACTCTCTTGCTATTTCAAAGAGAGCCAGAACCCTAGGGGAGGGGGCAAAAGAACAAGAAATGCACAGCCAACATGATATAAATCAATCCTATGAAAGGGGATGATCCTCTTAAAATGTTATTTAATAATAATATGACCATCAGCATATCCTGTCAAACACTCAGTAAATATTTGAAAGCATATCTTCTATGAATGCATTTTATTCTGCCGTGTCTAGTCAGACAACTGAATGATTAAGCATGTACTTGTCCCTGAAGGCTTAAATGATCATAAAACAGCTCCTCTATGTATTATGGTCCAGCATCCCTGAGGCAAGAAAAATGAGGAGAACAAATATTCATTGCTCATTCTATATATTGAAAAATGGGTCGCTACATTAAGATAGCGCTCTATTTTCCAGTAGACATGAATTTTCAAGACAAACTATGAAATATTTCATTTCTCCTGCTTTTCGTCAATAAAATCAAATAAATTTTTATTTGTAATGATTTCTGAAACTCAGTCCTAGCTTTAGATTTAAAAAAAAAAAATCAGGTCATTTCAAAACAAAAATGCTACCCCTCTCCCTCTGCTCAAAATCTCTAAGGAATATAAATTTAGATTTCTGATTAAGGATATGAAGCTTAATGAAGAACTGAAGGGACAGGCTGCTTTCTAACAGCTACCCTGGGGAAAGTGTGACAGAATACTGAAGACGGACCGATCGCCATGTGTATGAAGCAAGCAGATTTTTAAGCTTCCCCTTTTCTTCTTGATAAAGCTCAAACATTCTTGCATTAACTACCAAGCAAAAATACCCACTCTTTTCTGCTTATCCTGACCTCATTAGCATCCTGTCAATTGTTTAAGAGAAGATTCTTTTTCATTGTAAATTCTCTTTCAAACAGTACCCCCCCCCCACCCCTGCTCCCCCAAGGGCCTTTAATTGTGCAGACTGCAGACATTTGACAAGGATGACAACCACTTTGAATCAATGCTGCAAGATTATTTATATGCTGCCTTAATTTTAAAGGGCAAACCTGATTAAAACCAAAACGTTGAGTTCCAGGATTCTATAAATGAGCTCCAGAATCAGCTGCATAAGACGGGCATTTCCAGCAAAGGGCCTTTTTACTAAGGCATTTCAAAGAAAAATGGCAATAAATCATTGCCCATATCAATTATAAATATGCACATGCACTCTCCAGTCATAAAGTAAGATCTTCTCAAAGTCTGGAGCCCTGAAACGCACCTGTTCAATATTGTCAAGCAAAAGGAAATCATTTTGGTTAAAAGAAATGTTCTCTCTGCTTTGCACCTGTGCCTAATTTATACTGCACTGATTATGAAGTTAACAGAATTAAATTTCAAATGGAAATCACCCCCTTTTGCTTTTTTTGAGTGCAATTATATGCCTAACAGTACACAATTTACAAAAAAGGAAGATTCTTGAAGTCATTTAAGAGAGGTTGTTGTATTACAGCAACAAGTGTGAAAAATCCGAAGGTGAGGAGCTGGGGAAAGAAGGTTTCCTTCAGTGCTAAGGACTGCAGTCTTGTTTCATTTCCATATTGCTGTTCTTGAAGTGTATAAGCACTTGACCTGCAACCTGTGAACATGAAATCCCTCACCTTCCTTACTGAATTTGAATACAAAATAGCAGTTGTTAATTTTTTCATAAGTTTAAGTAGTCAGCTCTGAACGTCTGAAGAAGAAACAGTGGTGGCAAGTTATACAGCACTTTTAGGGTCCCAAAATGTTTTACAAGCACGTGCAAATTATTACACTATCACAGATATGCAGCCACATCTTGGAGGAAGCAAAGCAATTAGTTAATAGCACACTGCACCTCAGTACATTTTCTTAGTCATGAAAAATTGTTCAATTAAAATTATAAAATGGGAAACCATGAAGAGATGGAATATGATTTTAACTGAAAACTGCTCAGGAAACTTGTTAACCTTGCTAGTAGGCAGTGAATCAGCACTTGAGGAGCAGCAGCACTGTTAGGATGTGTGATAAGAAGCTGATTTCCCCAGGCATGAAGGAGCAGAGCATCCCAGCGCTGGGGGGAAACCCCACTCACCCAGGCAGGAACACAAATCCCTGCCTTGGCCCCGACTTGGGCATCCCAGGAGGGTGTCAGCCCAACGGGCTGGGGGTGACACTCACCTCTGTGAATCAGCAGGAAACCCTGCCCTGAGATCACCTACAGACTGACGGGTCGCTGCCGGGAGATATGAGCTCATTATGGGGGAAGAGCACTTGGGGATGGCACTAAACTTCTTATGGCATCTTTAGGGTCAGAACTAAACAGAAAAAGGAGGCACCTGGGGGTGCAAGGAGCCAGGCAGCTCCTGGGTGGAATGCATGTCTAAGGGCAATTACTGGGGGGATCCGGTGAATGCGTGTGTGTGTACACATGCACGCATATGTGTGTGTGTGTTGATGTGTATAAGGGTGTTCGTACCAGCAGCTGGAGTGTGGCTTTGGGGCTCAGGGGCTCATGTGCCCTGCTGCAAGCAGCTGGGGAGTCCTGGGATCCAGGGGAAGCTACTGGTCAGCCTTAATATCTAAGCCAGATACTGGAGCAATCAGTATTTTTTGTGTGTGTGTGTGTGTGTGTGTGTGTGTGTGTATAAAAAGAATTTTATTTTGTAAATGCACACACACACAAAAATATGTATACACGTACACACACTCAAATATACATATGCATATGTATACATACACATATATGTATCTACATATAAAAGAAAAGTAAGTAAGAAAAAAGAGGCAATGCCATTAGACTGGTAACTGACTGCATGTCCTCACCAAGGACAGGGAGTTTTCAGGTTTTGGATCAAAGGCAGATTGTTATAGGAAAGCAAGCACACCACCGAGAGCAAAACAAAGACAATTAGCATAAACTATATTCTATTTTCAGTTGCTTAGTACAGTTTTATTTTTCAGTCTGAAAAGGGCTCCACTGTGTCAGGCCAGATCACCTCCCAGCATGATGTGACCTTCCTTCAGGCTGGTCACTCAAGTGAAGTCAGAAAGTTTCTAGGGCACTTCATCTTAACTGTAGCAGTTTGAGGCTATTTTAGACCCACATTAGCAACTTTCTCTAGTTTGGGTTGCATAAGCATTTCCCATCATGTTTTTCTCTTGAGTTCATGATAAGTCAAAGTCACATATATATATGTAAGGACAATCAAATATGCTCGTCTGTGAATCTCAGGAAATCAGTAAAATAGAGAGAAGATAATGTAAAGGACTTATGTGAGCTCCCAGGTACTATTTCAATTAAATAAAGTCCTTGGATTTCTTTCCTCCCCCCAAAACATAGAGTTTGTTCACCTTTGTTTATCTATTAAATTTTCACCTGCATGGAAATGGTAAAAGCAGCACCTCACTCTCAGCACGTTTTGAATCAGTTACTGAAGTTAACACCGAATGTTGCTTGGGTCGCCTCTGAACTAGGAACGTAAGAGAGATCCTCATTGCCTTTCAGTCAGGGCCAACTGTCATCACAGAAAATCATGGTCTACTACAACTAATGAAACATGTAGCAAAGACAACGCGCACATGGCCAGGTACATGCCTACAGTTGCATGCCTGCTCACCCATGCTCTGAGCCAGCCCAGTTCTAGCTTTTCAACTTCATCATCTCTTCTGTCTGCCCAGAACCACAGCACCCTACACATGGCATCACCACGGCTGGGCTGGGGCCGTCTCAGAGTGCTGGCAGGATGGAAGCATACGTGTCCAAGCAAGTGCACATGCCTCAAAAATGTCATCTCATGGCCTGGAAAAAGGCTGAGTATAAAGCTGGCATAAATGCATAAAACAGGTACAAACTCTATAATGTAAGCCAAAGGTAATAAATCTAACATGTGGTTGCATATTTAAACCGAATCCAGCATCAGTTGCAGGCATTCAGTTTTCAGAAGTGTAGGACGACAGACCGAGGCAAAGGGAAGGCAAAGGATTTCACTGGAAAGGGGCAAGGGCAGCACAGAATTTAGAAATCTATAACGCTTCTCAAGTCAATGAGCGTTTTACCACTGACTTCAGTGAGGCCAGAGTTTTACATCTTGCACACTGACCACTGTTGGGAGTGAAAAAGAACTGGAGAGAGCTTCATGCTTTACCAAAGGAAGAATATCTTCCCTGTTAAAGACTGAGGAGTCAGAAAAGAGAGGAAGGATTCTTCTTGGAAACTTCATTGTCAATGGAACATTAATATAAACAAATCATTTCAATCCTTAACACATAGGCATTTTCTCAGCATGTTTAGTGTCTGATTTGTAAGAGGGACAGGGACTTTCCAAAAACTGAGTGCATCCATGTATTCTTTTCTGTCTCTGAAGATGAAAGGTTTTCTTCCTGGCAATCTAACCAGGAGGACAAACACAGTGATTTGAAACAAACAGTAATGATATACCCAATACCTTTGAAAAGAATAACCCCCAATCTCCCAATAGTTTTTAAGGCAGCCTTGTTTTCGTCAAAGAGAAGGAATTCAAATAAACTGAGCACTATTTAAAAACAAACAGAGGAGTTATGTCTAAACTGGAGCACAGGGAAGAAATGAGGCATGTCATTTCCATTAAGCTATGCTCTGCATACACAAACAAGGAGAGAACTTACTACATTTGAAAGACCTGCTCCCAAATGCATTTACTTGTATATGCTATACACACTTACCTATATTTGCATTTACTTTCTCTCTTGTCCTTACATGAAATACTCCAATTTACTTTAACCCTATCTTTTACATAAGAACAAGTATGAATAACTGGAATCTGCAATCCCCATAAAAAAGTAATTTAATAGTCATATAAAAGATAATAATAACCTAATAAGTAAAAATCCCACCTGCAACACAACGGACTAAAATGCAACTTGAATTTATCTAAAAGGTTTATTGCAGTTTCATTTTAAAATCTCTTCATCTCCCTACTACCCTTCCTTCCCACAATACCAATAAATACACTACATTTTCTTTATGGATAGCTACTGAAATTATCAAGAACATAAAAAATGTCAGCAATTGTTTAACTGTACAAAACAAGGAATTTTACCTTCAGTTGGAGTCCCCAATTAAAGTTAGTGCTTAAATAGGACAACTTGATATGTTTGATCACTCCACTTCTCAGTGCTAAAGTGCTTCCTTAAAACGTTCACGAAAAGTTTCTGACCTTTAAAGTGAAATTCACTGACTAATTTCTTTAAGAGTGTCAGAAAAACAGAATCGGATTTCTTTAAAAAAACAGAAACCTGTTCTGCTTGAATATTCAACAAGTTTATTTTTCTTCCAGTGTGTGCTAAATGTAAAACTGAATATTTTTTTCATAAACTGCCACTACTGTTCTTCAATAAGCTCTGGCTAAAATAACATCAGAAAAAAGGGGTTCAATGAAAGTCCTTAAAACTTATCAGGAACTCAGTTCTCAATTCACAGCCACTGAAATTGCCGATACAGTTGGACAATCCTGGTTCTACGATTCAATTTCTGCATCAGTAAGCAAAGGATAATTGATTTCATAAAGCACCCGGAGAACTATGGTGAAAGGTGCTAAAAGCTACTACTATTGAAGCAACATTAAACAACAGATTTGCCACCAACTTTTCTTTTCATTCATGGAGCAAGTTAAATCCCCTCTTTCAGAGAAAGCCTCCTGCACAGAGCCCTCAGAGCTTCACAGTGACGGTGCAAGAAATGAAGTCCAACAGACTTGGACATTATCACAGTTCATCATAATTAGTCTTCATCGTGAAAACAAGCAAACAAGCATTGATGATGATTCTCCATGATAACATAAAAAGATTTTCTTCCCCCTGCCCCTTCTCACCCCCAAGAGCCAGGTACTATTACTGCAGGATATTAATGCAGGATAACGTTAGACAAACTTCCCCCTTTCCCACCACCCAGCCATTGCTCAGACAGAAAATTCCCACATGAGAGCACTCTCTGCAGGCTACGCTTTCCTTTTGCAGCCTCACTCCAGCTGGAATGCCAGGCTTTCTCGTTCTCCCAACCCTAACATTTCTGTGCTAATGTAATGATTCCTCTGCCACTTTTCCAAACATTAGTAAGCAAAATAACATTTTATGAGGCAACCTCTAAATTTTGGAAACTAGAGCAGACAGAATTAGATGAAAGACAAAGCAGGCCTCAGTCAACCTGTCTTTCTTCAGTGTTTTATGAACATCAGAAATACCTCTGTTAAGGATTTCCTGAAGCTGGACCTAATGGAAAAGAAGGAAAAAAATTGATGGCTCCTGGTCAAGCCCCAATCTAATTCAAGCATGAATTTCTGTCACTTAACATACTTCTTTTATAGTGCTTGCTAGATTTTTGAATAATAACAGACACTAGATTCCTGTAGGAAAGAAGAAAAGAAGAATGAAATTAAAGTCCCCAAACAGGCATAAGAGTATTATATTTCTTTGCCTTTCCTCGCTTACCATTTGGAGTATTTCCGTATCACAAAGCTACCTACCTACTTATTATTGCTTCTCTTCCCCCCCACTCCCCAACTTCTTTGACAGCTATTCCTTTTCTGTATTTTCTGTATTCACATTACTTAAATTGAGCAACTTCCTTTTCCCAAGAAAACCACTGAAAAAGAACGTAAGCTGCCTAAAACCAACCCTGCCTTTACAAGTTGTCATTAACTATTCACCATTTGGCTCCCAATGTGGCAGGAACTGTCTGTTCTTTTTCCACAATTTAGGATTATGCACACTGTCTCCCAGTGAAGGAGGAGGATCATTTCAGCTCAAAACTGTATGTTTCTGGCTTTACACGACCCTCCCTCTGGAGATGGGTTACTATGTGGGCTTTCAGCCATAATTCCCGGAACGATTTGGTGAATACCTCAGAAGTGTTTTATTATTTACAGATATTCACAAGTAGCTGGCAGGAAAAGATCTTAAAAAAAAAAAAACCCTATCTGTGAGGTAAGGTTTGTATGTTCCTCTTCAGATTTCGAATCAAGACAACCAGTAGTATCCAGTGACAAGGTGAATGCGAGGAGTTGCTGAACATACCTATTTGCTGCTCGTTTAAAGTATGGCAATGAACAGTTAGACACGGAATGGAATGGAATAGAATAGTTCAGTTGGAAGGGACCTACAATGATCAACTAGGCCAAATAATTATAAAGTCTGTGTAGTCCAGATAAATTCTACTCCAAAAGGAACAGTACAACTGTATTTCCTACAAAAAAGAAAAGAAAGCATGGTCCAGGGTGAAGGGCACTGGCACTAAAAAAACGTCCCTTCTTGTTTCCACCATTAATTGCTTTCCAGTAAATCAACAGCTGAGTTATTCACTCTTTCCCTGTTGCTGTCCTTTAGCTTCTTTATGTAGATCCTAATGTGTAGACTCTCCCTGCATCCAACACTGTTCTGTTTCAAATGAAACCCGAGAGTTTAGTATTAAATACCATCCACAAGCTCAAAACCTGGGACACCTGCATTCTGGTCTTTTACTCTGTTTTCTCATAATGATGTGTCAGTGACATCTGTGGACTTTTCTCTTCTGAGAAAAGGTCACATCTAGGGGCTTGCTATTATGAGTGTTGTGGTCAATATCAGTTGTATAATGCTATTTTTAGAAATGATTTTTGGCTACATGCTTGAAAACACAAGGATTATCTTGGACAGGTCATCTAACCATTCTGTACCTCAGCACCCATACAGAGGAGAAAGTGCTGTAATCTAAAAATCAATGAGAACTGTGCCTCAGTCCTCGTTTGCTGAACCTATCCTTAAATCACAAGGTCTGTTTCCCCAGGCCAGAGCTTAAAGACCCTATGAGTACGTGCTAGCCACAATACTTATAAATTATAAAACCAGATATAACTAACATGACCCCGCAGGGGAAAAAAAAAAATGAACCATCAAACAGATCACTGAAGCATAAATAATGCAGGGTTTGCTGCTCCTCTCATTTGTAACTGCACCGGCCATCTGAACACTGCTGTGTACAGAGCGTCATGTTTCCTCCCTGCTCCTAAGGCAAGAGTCAGATTTTTCTCAGTGTGATGTCAGGTTTCCAGAAGCAGCGTTACCCAAGCTGCCAGCCTCAAGGACAAGAAGTTAAACAAGAGCGTAAATGTCACTCTACAAGGAGCCTGTATGTTTTCCAAGCTAGAATTTAAACTGAAAGGCTGTAGGAAGCAGACCCCCATCAAGGCCAAAGATTAAAATATAATCATTTCCATACATGCTCTGTGTATAATATTGCAGTAGTGGCCTCGCATGAAGTTACCTCTCAAATGAGATTTTTCAATTAGTGAAATAGCTTTTCCTGGCAAGCTAAGCATTACTGTGTTCTTTCAGAAGCTTCTCTCTTAGCATGAGCAAGACGATACTTTATCAAAGCAAATTCCTTATTCATTAACTCCAAACTGAAAACTCCCTCGTCATGCAGCTTTTCACAGAGGACTATATGATAGAAACCATGCAACGGAAATAAACTGTTTCAGAATTTGCAGCACAAGCAGCCTATAAACAAGGCTGAGTTAGCACTGGAAACCTTTGCAGACACCAACACTGATCTTCCAGCCAAAATCAAGAAATCACGTCTCTGTGGGATACATTCATTTCTATTCACCGTTAATGAGCTCTTCCCACCTTGAAAGCAGATTTCTCCCTGACCTTCCTCACCTTTACCCCTAGTCTCCAAGAACTGGCATACACAAGTTTCATCAGCTGCTATAAAGGGCTCCCGTAAAGATCAACTCCCATTAGCTGGTAAGAATTCACATCACCTTTTCATGAAAAGGCTCTCTTTGCTCACCCTTCATTTCCATTTTCTTACTTGCTTCCTTCTAATGAAGTCTTCTCTGTGTTTGATGCCAGCCCATGCACATCCTCTGAATTCCCCTCACACATCTCTTTCTGCTCTCTTAATTCCTCCCAGCATATTCTTTTTGGAGACTTCTCCTCCTCATGAATATTTCAGCAGACTTTTTTTTTGTCTGAGTTACTGTGTGATGCATTAGTTGAACTACTCAATTTTCATTGGTTTATTGTTTACCATATGCTTCTTTTCCTATAATTTCTAATGAAATCTTTGCCTTCTCCTCCCCTCCCCACACATCACACTCATAACACACATAGAGAGTGGAGGCCAGCAAGATGGTCACATGAATTTCTTTTGATACTGTTTTCCATTTTACCAGGAAAATCCTCACCGCACCAGCAACACAAGAAAGCAATCTGATTTTACCTACGTATTATGTAAAACTGGAAGCAGAAAATAATGCAGGATGGAAATGTATTAAGTGGATCCTCACAGACTCCTAGGGCAAAGCTGACTAAGCTTCGGCAAATGAAATAGAAATCACTAAAGCTGTTTTGCTTGCTGGCTCCCATCGATGACAGCAGGCCCCCTGTGCAAATCCACTGGTTTGATATAGGCGTTGCTCTATACAGCACAAGTTTCAGTTCTGCACCCTCCTGCTTGTGCAGGTGTTGTAGTTTATAGACAGGGAACACTACTTCCCTGTTTCCTCGGTCATTTGCTCATCCAGTTCAGCATCTGTCGCTGTGCTTTCCTGCTTGATACAACTGTAATTTTCCCGCTTAATTCAGAAAATCTAACATCTGCAATTCAGAAAGCAGGCTCACCTTAAGGAAGCATCTGAACTGAGCAGAACTGTGAGCAGGTGTTCATTTCAGTCTTATCATCACCCTCAGCGCACGCATCTTCTCATTTTCTTTCTCTAGCTGAGAAGGGGTGGTGAAGGAAGGCGGAAGCATCCCCATTTCCACAATGTTATTTTTTTTTTTTTGTTACAGTGACAAATCTTCCAGGAGATTACGAATTCCGCCGATGGATTTGAAAGTAGCTGCTGCTGATCTCCTTTTGCAAAAAAAAGGACAGGTCTTTCAAGTATGAATAAAAACGCATTGGTGAAAAGAAGGTGGAAAAGTAATGGTTCTATACCTCCACATTTCAGAAGTTAATAAGAAATGTGATTATATAGCCTCAAAGTTATATTTGACCCAATTCTACTCTGAAATCCCTTCAATCAAAACGCCAATGGCTTAATTGGCATTCACGTATGACCCCCATACTGACTGCAAGGGCAAAAGGTCAGGTATATTTCTATCTAGAGTCAACTGTTGAGCTCAACTGCTCTGATCCCAGGAGGTTCCTGAGGAAGAGGAGTGTCAATAACCTAATGGAGCCTGAATACCAGTGTCCTGCTGCGTGTGTGCTAGAGGGAGGTGTGAGGTATAAGAGTGGGCAAGAAAAAAGAAAAGTGATGACTCTGTGGACCAAGGGCTAATACACCTATTTCAGTGCCAGGATGATCTCACTTTCTTTCTCAACTTAGCAGAAAGCTACATTGAGAAGCTAAGCTTGCAATTGCTGCTGTGCAAGTGGCAAAAAGGCCACACAAGGTTGCATTCTTCTCTGTTTCAGAGCCAGAGTTCATTAGACGAACAAGAAGAAAATAATGAAATGATTTCTAAAAATAACGATTGCTGCTGACATAAAATGGAGGTATTCCAACAGCCTCAATTTGCACAAGGGGACGTTTAGATTGGATATTAAGAAAAAAATTCTTCATCGAAAGGGTTGTCAAGTGTTGGAACGGGCTGCCCAGGGAAGTGGACGAGTCACCATCCCTGGAGGTATTTAAAAGATGTGTAGATACGGTGCTTCGGAATATGGTTTAGTGGTGGACTTGACAGTGTGCTAGGTTAATGGTTGGACTTGATGACCTTAAAGGTCTTTTCCAACCAAAACCATTCCATGACTCTAGGATTCTGTTCTTCTCCGCAAAGAAAGCTTGACACGGCCTTCCTTGGTATTTATTTGTAGTACAGGAAGGACAAAAAAAGATGTAATCCAAAGCCCAAGTGGATGTCAATTATGCATTTCTGTATCTGTGCAAACATTAAATCCCAACATCTAGAACAGCATTCCTCGCATCTATTCTGCAGATGGAGCAGCGGAAGAGAAAATTGAATTTTCTTGACCATGGTGAGAGACAAAATTGGAAACAGGTATCAGTAATGGAATCTAGCCTTTTCAGTGTTCTGTCCTGGACCTTTTGGCATCATGTTTTTCGTTGTCCAACTTCGCAGGCATCAAACATGAATCCCATCTACAGATTCTACTAGATAACAAGATGAATAAGGAAGAAGAATACCAGAGTTCGACAGCGGACTCTTTGCTTATATGATCTTTGATAATTTTGGAAAACTTAAAAGCCAAAGATTTACTTTTTAATTAAAAATAATAATAAAGAAAGCCTTTGAACAAAGTTGGACTTGAACATTATAATGTTGTCAATAACCATCCCTTTTAGTTTCTTCATCAGCCTTATTTTGTTTCAGTGCAGAAAAGGAAGAAAAATAGTACTACTATTCAGAATATGAAAAAATAAAATGGTTAGCTTGGCTTCAGGCAAGTCACTTAAATTTCTGTCTTAAAAATATGGCTGATACTGTCTTTCTGCTTCCATTTTCTCCATTTAGACTGAGTTTTTTCAGGAAAGGAACTATTTCTTATCCTTAGTACAGACCATACCTAGTTCAATGAAGTCTTCTAGTTTGGGATTTCATTATTACTTTAAGAGAAAGAATGATCTAGTTGCTAGTAAAGACCTCTGGACAAAGGAAAGTTATTTCAAAACATATTCTATAATTTTGCTGCACAATCTTAGAAAAATGTATGCTTTTAGAGGAAGTGTTTAACCTTAGTGACAGAGGGGCTGCACTACTCAAAAGGTCTGTGTATCAAATGATTTTAATTATGCCCTCACCCAGAAGACCAGGATTTAAATAGCTGATGAGACTTCAAAGCAACTGCACTAAAAACTGTTGAACTACAAGGAAAACTTCTGTAGACTAAACAGAAATATCTTCCTTCCAGACATAAAAATGCTGGGTATATTTCCCATTCAGTTCTTAACACTAAAACTGAAACAATGGAATCAAAAAGACATCAAGTTGCCTGTAGTTAGATAACAATAGCAACAATTCCAGCTCAGAACCTTTTCTGTAAGCAAGGAAAACACCAGCCCTACATTGCAGAAGTGAGCTGCTTTCTCTGGTATTTCTGCTCTTTTTGTGCAAGAACCCCTCCATTTCTATGTGGCTTTTAACATGCATCAAGATTCTCTAAGGACCTTCCTTTATCACACAGAGCTCCAACCTGCTTCCTCAGCAGCTAAGCCACAGGAAAGAGAAAGTTTGGGATTGACAACAGCTTCTGCTTTTGTGCTCTTTGAAGCTGGGTCTCATACGACCTCTGTCTGAACTACAAAAAATATGAAGTTGATTGTCAAGCCTCTCACTTCCAACGCGGCAACAAACTACTTCAAGCTCTCTCCAAAGTACACTGCAGCAGGATAATACTTTCTTCATCCTTCTCTCGTTATTGTAATTATTACATCTAACTTCAAGACTCTAGGTTTCCAAGTAAATGGTTGAAGTTTTGTTATGCTTTGTTGGGGAATAGGCATAGGCAGTAGGCTCTAGAAAGAACTGCCATCCTAAGATTATGGTAGTCTATTTTATATTAGGATCTTAATTGCACTGCCCTTGTATTTGTGTATTTTCCAGCAGCACATTAAGCAAGGCTACTAACACTAGTCATGTGTGAATCTCTCTGTCACCCTGCCCTCCGAGGACAACCATGTGCTCGTTGTACTGTTTCAGCAGAACACATACGTGTTCTTCTACTATATAAGGTGGATTAGACAAAGTACACGGTGCGCTTGGGAGAGGGATATGGGAAGTTGGCTGCTGTTCCTTTGGGTTTCTCCACACAATAACCACACAGTGCCTTGCAGAAGAGTGTATAACAGCATTGCCTACTCTAGCAGGCCACACTCAGGACCAATGTTGGCCAGCATGTCTCTGCTTCTCACATGCCTCCCATGTAATCACACCTCTAATTCCACATAAACTCCATTTCACAGTCTCAGGATAGCTCAGTCTTCTACAAAACAACTAGATTTCTCTTTAGGGTGGAAAAAAAGATAACACTGGTTCTCATAGTTCTCATGGATAACATATTTCTGTTACAAGTTGGGAAAAAACCTCAAGAGAACTGTTCTCTTCTAAACTTATGGAAACAAGTGAGACATTTCTATTTTTTACACGCTATCCCCTTGCCTGCCTCTCCTTACAGAACCCCTGCTAACAAATGTAACGTTAATTAACTGCACATGCTGCCTTATTGATGGTAAAAGATACAGAATTCTATCCCTGGGATCCCATCGGTAGAGAGCAGAAGAGGAAGCCTAGTTCATATCTCGGAAGACAAAGATGTGCTGAAAAAAAGCTCTTGCAATGTCTAAAGAGAAGGCATTTTATGCTGCCTGTAGGGTAAGATTGGTGTAACAGTCAAACTAAACCACTTGGCAGGTCATCTTAAAATGTTCAAGTCTGCAACAAGCTCATATTACTAAATCTGAAGTTGAATGCAAAAACACTAAACTAATCACAGTTAAATAAACCCAACCCTGAATTGTGCCTTCAAAGGGCTTAACGTTATGTAGCCAAAGCCAATATTTTTGTCACCTGAATCACAGAATTGTTGAGGTTGGAAGAGACCTCTGGAGATCATCTAGTTCTAACCCCTGCTCAGAGCAATGTCACCTAGAGTGTCACTGTGCAACTACTCAGTCAGGTTTTGAAAATCTCCAGGGATGGAGACTCCTTAACTTTTCTTGACAACCCGTTCCAGTGTTTGACCACCCTGATCACTGTAAAAAAGTTTTTTCTTTTTAAAAATTGATTCTCTTGTATTTCAATCTGAGCCTATTGCTTTTTTCCTTTGACTGGGTGCGGCTGAGAAGAGTCTGGCTTCTTCTTTACCACCCCCATCATGTATTTATACACACCGATTAGATCACCCTGAATCTTCACCTTTCTCCAGGCTAAACAATGCCAGCTCTCTCAAGCCCCTTCTCATGCATCAGATCATCTAAGCCCTTAATAATCCTCATGGTACTTTGATTGGTTCACTCCAGTACATCTGTGTCTCTCTTGTAGTGGGGAGCCCAGAACTGGACCCAGCACTCTAGATGTATCTCACCAGTGCTGAGCAGAGGGGAAAGATCACAGCCCTCAATTTGCTAGTGATGCTTTTCCTAACGCTGCTTGGAGGCCGTTGGCTGCTTTTTCTATGAGGGCACACTACTAGCTCGTGGTCAACACCAGAGCTCAGCTCCTTCTTTTCTGCCAAGCTGATTTCCAGTCCAGCTGAAGTACTATGGATCACCACAGAACTATTCATATTCCTTGTATGTGCTATTCTTGTCCTCTCTTTTGTATATAGTGGTTGGTTTTTTGAGATATCCACCCTGAAAGAAGCAGCTGACTACCTTTCTCTCACCAGCCTTTGCACAGTCATGTGTCATTCCTAGTCAATTCCTAATCAGTACTGTAATACATAACAGAGTTCATTGTTTAGGTATCCATCATCTGAAAGTATTAATCATGATTCTTGTTTTGATATATTTTTGTGAAGACTGATGACTTATTGCCAGACCTCCATCTTAAGAACAAGACTGTTCATGCACCACTGTGCACAGTGGGGTTTTATTATGTGATGTATAGCGTTGTTTTAAAAGAACACACACCTCTTGCCTTCTTTTCCTTTGCCCAACCACGAAAACTCTGTTACATGTTTTTATACAGGTGCTATCCCACAAGTGATTATAGCAAGAACTTCCATCTTTAAAAGCATGGTACAGAATAGAAAGAAAATCCCTAGAAACACAAAACGTAATTCTATTCTCAGCTGAAAACAAGCTTCTCCATCTTGTGTATTCTTTCAGCTGGTCTGGAGACACTCATGATCATGGTGTATGGTACCTTTGGGATAATTCCATTACCGTCCATTCTGCATTGACCCAGCGTCTCTTGGCTACAGTTTTCGTTCCATGATATCACCCACACCTTCCAGGGAAAAAAAACCCCCACACTTCCATTAGTCTTTGAAATTTTGGAAAAAAATATGTTTATAGCTATAAAAGCATCTCAATTCTGTAGAAATGGGATGTGTAGAGGGTTGAGTGCTGCACTGGCATCAGCCTGGAATTTTATTAATAAGACAAAAAAAATGTGTTTCTTCACCACACAGCAGTGTACCCCATATATAAACCAAGACCACATTATCATATTCATTATAGTCTGACAAAATATCATATTGAGACACTAGTAGCAGAGATGAAAAACAAGACATCAGAAATTCCATTCTAGTGCAGGTGGAAGAATTATTTACTGCCACTGAGTCATGTTACTCCTAGGTTCCTTAAATTCATACTGAGAGAATATACCTTCCTGGCTTTGACACTGAATATAAAATTACTCCAAAGGAAATATATTCTTATAAATGGCTACAGGGTTTGGGGTTAGGTAGGTGTTTTGCCCGCTGTTCAAATGCAGTGCAACTAGGAGATAGTGAGACAATAATTTCACAAGACAAACTTTTATCTCCTCCATCTTTATCTAAACCATTTCATCTGTTATTTCTTCTAAAGTGTTGAATAATTTGACAAAGAAATTAAATACACAGTTAAACCCCTCACTTCCAAGAAAACCTCATTTCCATTTAAGTCCTGCAAATACTCATTTCTTTTTCTCAACACTTGCAGTTTGTCTCTGTGCTCAGTTCAGAATAAATCTCCTTTCTCTCAGCTTATTACTATTAATAAGTACCCCATATTTTAAATGGGACACTTGATATAAAAGACTCTCTGGTGAGTTTGTACTGCAGGAAGGAGAGGGTAGGGAATTTATGTATCCTTCAGTTCTTTTAAATGGATCCCTACATTTATGTGAAACACAAAAACAAGCAAAAATGCTTTGCAAACAGTGCCTAAGCCAGGGAAGCATACTTTATTACCGAGTACAAAACGTATATCACAAGCTTGAGTTTATAGGATACCAACAACTTGAAATCAGGCCTTCAGAATTTAGCTCACAAAATAAAGTCCCATACAACAAATTAGCCTACGAGTTTGCCTTACAAAAATACTGAGAAGGAGGGTCTTCTGGATGATAGTCAGGTGCTTCTATATTAGTGATATAGATTTTCTGTTAATTTATGTTGTGTGTAGGTAAGATACCAGGGCAGAGATGTCAGCCCTAGCTTTCCCTTCCAGCCTAGCTCAGAATTTAAGATGCATCCTACTTCTCCCTTGTGCTTTGCAACTTGGGGAAACCTGGCTAACTCAAAGTTAGAAACTATATATTGCCAAATCACTGTTTTCTGTTTCTCCTATCAACATAAGCTGCATGCGGCTCCCTGAGGCATCTGAAATTGCAAAATATAGTCCAAAGCTATAGAGAAGAGCTGAGGAATAAAGGCACAGTGAAAAGAATAATAGAATTTTTGTCAGAAAAAATAAAAAAAAAAAAAAGATAGGAATTCAGCTGCAGGGAAGAATGAGACTAATGGGTGAGGAATTAGTTAGGAGGAGGTTAGTGGCCAAGGTTGTATAAAAGCCTCTTTATTGACATCTGAAGTAAAAATGGAGAGTGAAAGGAATAGCAAATGACACCTGTCTAATTAATTTAGAGTACTGGACTTCTTCAGGTACAAGCGGGCAATTTTTAATGCAGCTTAGTATCCAAATTGCAATCTTGGCAGGGAGAGGATAGAGTTTGACAAAGTCTTGGCTGGTTCACACTCAGCAGAATCACAGCAGGGACTAAAATAAACCTGCCTTCAGTGATACACTGAAATAATGTAATTGGCCCAAAATAATACTTTGTTTTAATTTCTTAATTTGAATTTCTTCTTTTATCTATTTTAAACTTTAAAAGATAGCTTTTTTTTTTTAAAGAAAGAAAAAGGCAAAACCTTTTGAAGTTTGAGATACTTAAGGATCTTTAGCATAACAAAGTATATGCCTTATCTTTCCGAAGGAAAATCCTTCTGGTCAACAACTCTTTGTCAGCCATCTTTAAACTGTAAACCAGTTGGGTCCTCATCTACTATTAATAAAAAGACAACTATTCAGCTATACATCTAAAAGCTTATAAAAAACATTCATATCTCAGATGTTTGTGTACTTCCTCCAAAAAGCAACCGTCCACAGGGAATCACCAATTAGAGGGTGGTACCCACAGGAGATGCTAATAAGTCCATCAACATTTCATATTTTAATGAGTGATCTGTAGAGAACCATAAAACCACTAAAAAATTTGTGAAGCATAAAGATTGGTGAAACAGTAAGTAATTATGATGAAAGGTCAGTCACAATACGCAATCTGAATATCCTGGTGAGTGTTACATGGTACTCCGGGGGTCAGGTGGGAGCCCAGACCTGTACACTCTGCCGCTCATTAGGCTTCTATAATTTGCACTTGGCACATGCTAATGCAACTAAAATTACATAGCGTGACCTCAGCCAGAACCAGCAGTAGCTGTATGTATATATAACCTTTGTTTTAAACAGTTCCAGTCTGTTAAAAGGGGATTTTATTACTGACAAACTTGAAGCAACCCTTTTAAAAGTACACCACAGCTATACAATCAAAGGACCGCTGTGGGGTGCAGGGAGTCCCACAAAGATTTGAACCATGCAGCACAACAGAAATCCCAGCCCAGTGCTGTGGTTAGGGGGACAAGAAATGTTGGGATGTGTAAGCAGAAACAAAGATAGTAAATTGGAGTAGGGAGGCAATTTTATTGCCATCTACAGTGTTGGTTGTATTGGGTTTACATGGCAAAGTTTTGGTAGCAAGGGGGCTGCAAGGGTGGCTTCTGTGAGAAGATGTCAGGAGAGTGGTGAGGCTGCACGCAGGCTGGGTGCTTTCCTGGTAAGTATGCTTTAGTCATAGCTACCATATACGAAACCAAAGCTATCGTGCCCAATATGAAGAAGTTTAAAGGCTTGTGATACAGAGATTAGTTTGGATGGGACAACAGTCCCTTCTGATCTGAAATTAAATTTTCAGGAAAGTCAAATCACAGTGGATTGATACAAAGCAGGTCAGAAGAGCTTAGAAACTTTTCACATCTCTGTGAAAGAGCGTCTGTGAAATGTTCTCCACTGGCAAGATGGAGAAAATGCACGGCACTTTTATCAGACCCATTTCTCTCTTTATGAGCTAGTTTCTGTCCTCTGAGAAACAGCCCTGGCTCATAATGGAGCCTGTGAAAATGCTGGGGGTTATTGCTGCTGCTCCTACCATGGTGGTATCAAAGGAACCTGCAGAAGGATTTGTGTACTATTTTTCTAAAGACGGTACAAGCAAACAAAAAGACAGGCTTTGCTTCGGGGACTCCCAGTCTAGGAGTATGTAGGAGTTGAAGGAATAAAGAGGTGTCAGGGGGAAAGAGGCCCCTGGCTATGTCTGAGCCTTTCTTAGGTTGCTTTACACGTTGAGTGGGTGAAATATCTCAATTTGTCCCAAGATCTGCATGGTAAGCACATCTTTTTCCATCAGCTTTACTCAGTGGCCTGAAGTACTAGGTTTGAAATACCAGAAACAGCCATGACAGGAGTATCAACACGTTAACACATAGGAATTGAATATTTTGCTAAATTTAAGGGCTGTTTGTGGGCCTGGTAGAGAATGCAGGGTATGATTAGAGGTTATAGCCAGATATAAAGCTCTGGTTGTAGATTAACTTCTAGGTTGCACATGAACTTGGGCATGGACACGAAGGACAAGACAGAGAGAACAATGGCTCTATGAAAAGGAAAGCAAGTAAGGAGGATGGTCCTTGCAGGAAAGGTTTGCCATTGCACTGGAAATTTGGGGTTCACAAGGCTTGCACAGTGCGGGCCTGTGATTTAATAGTGCTTGCAGCAACACCTCTGCAAGAGATTCCTTCTTGCCTGCATTTGCTGAGCTGGCACAGGTTGTCCTGGACACTGCAGGAGCCCTGCCAGATGCCACCTATGTGGTGCACCACAACTTTTCAATATGTTATATGCCATATATCTATATAGATATAAATATCCTTTTACTTACCATACCACCACTAAGTACATTAAGCTATCAAGGATGTAGTTGAGAAGTTATCCATCCACCTTAGTAAACTTCATCTGTAACAATATTTTCAGTTATGGCCCATGAAAACAATTCTTCCTTTAAATTGCATATAAAACCCATGTGTTTGCTGTGCATGTAAATTAAGTTTTCACAATGAACATGCAAAAATACGGAATCTAATTTTGCAAGATATTGTCCTTTTGCTTCCTTGTTTCTCAAGAGTGAAATTTAAAGCAGAACATTAGCATGCATTGTTTTATTTAAAGTTTATGTTAGTGCAGCAACATTAAGAACAAAGTGCTATACTGTAATATACAAAGTGTACAATATCAAGCACATGCAGTAAGCTTTTTTCCTGTTTTCCCCATATCATATAAATTATAAATAAACACAATTCTGGCCATTGAAGGAGAATTTTGAGACATAATTTGCTGATGTATTGAAAACCAAAAGAAAACCACCAGACTTCTTGCTTGCTGTTTCATCCAATGAATAGCTTTTCTAGGTTAAATGCAAATATGACATGCAGAAATTTATAAAGGAACTTACTGCTTAAGTTCGTGTGAGTCTCTGCAAACAGAGTATGTATTAAAATGTAAAAATACTGGGACTGCACGTTTTTTTTAAGAAACTGCATACTAGAAAAGCATTAAAAATGACATTAATATTTCTTCCGTCTCATAGAGTTTATAAATGAGGGAGAATACAGTGAGGAAAAGGCTCTCAGTGCGAGAAAATTATTTGAATTTTACTGGGTTGAAAGGAACCAGGAGTGTTGTTTGAATTAAATATAATTCTACAGCCTGAAAAAAAACCCAGTAAAAATACACTTACAAGTTAAATTCCTTTTTGAGGATTAATAAGATGAAGTAGCAGTAGTGGGATATGTTTGTTTCAACCCAATCAACCACAAGCAAAACCCAAATAATTAGCAATGTTTCAAAGCCAAGTGCAGCATTGCTGCTGTGCTCTTTTCATAAAGCTAGGACCTTAGTTTCTGAACAATAAACTCCCATCAAAAGTCCAGAAGACTCCATTTCTCATGTAAATTATAAAAAGCAAAATATTTCCAATAACATTTTGTTAGTTGCTAATTAAACAGTTTCAACTCTCCAATATCTGCGATGTTGTAGGGCTTGAGATTTTTTTTTTTTATTGCTGCTTTGCTTTCTACTTCTGTATTTTGAAAGGCCATATGGTAACATATCTTTCATTAAACAGTGTTAGAGACACATTTTTTCCCCTTGCTAGGAAAAAAAATAACAAACCTGACTTTGCCTTTGGTAATTCATTTCTGCTTCTGAAGAAATCAAAGAATTCTGCCACACCACTCAGTGAGACCTCATTTTTTTCTGAACAACCTACCCACTATTTTTTTTTCATGTGTAATTCAATGGTTTGACACATCACATTACTAAACAATATTAACATTACTGTAACCCAGGTTCTCCATTGCATAGTAGAATAGCTTTCATTACAAGGCTTTTGCATACTAATCACCAACTTTCTAAACTGTAATCTTGCAATTTATTCAGTGGTGAACCATGATTCTAAACCCCAAGGTATAACAGCTGCCCTGGTTGCATGGAAGGAACGGCTGGCATTGCCTGGTGTAATCCCAGATCAAAGTTTTGCAACAACATACTACAAACGGAGGTTTAAACCAGCAGGACTGTATAGGTACATAAAATTAAGCATGATTCCTAAAGTTGATCAGAGTTATTTTCCTATTATAAAATGCATCTACAGAAGGATTTTAGTATAGAAAAAGAGAGGCAGGAAGAGATTGTGCCTTCTGGTGTCCAACACCATCTATAACTAAAAACATCACAGAGGAGGAGAAATGAAAAGTTGCATTAATTCTGACATGGCAATAAGAATGTATGGAAAAGCAGGGCATCTTGGAAACTTGAGGGAAAATGCAACAAGGTCTCTGTTAAAATCAGCTATTACTTTCTAAGTGTGTCCTTCAAGCCCTTTTTTTTTTTTTAAAAAAACCTGACCACAAGAGAAAACACAAGCCTTGTTAACTGAAGTTCACACTTGCCCTCAAGTATGATGTGTACAATAACTTTGCAGCTGCAGAGGCTGCGCTTGTTTATGTGTACTCTTTAAGCATTAGTCAGCTAATCCTTTTTTTCCCCTATTGGAATCCAAGCCTGTTGAGAAACTGTTTTTATTCTTAACCCACCCTCACATACACCTCTCTTTCCTGCTGGCCACACCCTGTCCTTTACCGTTTGTTCTGGTAAAAACTTGCATCACCACAAGACTTTTGTTCTTTAACAGATGTCTGGAGGGAATATTACTTTCACTTACTCAAAATTCCCCAATGCCCTTACATATGAAAATATAAATGAATATGTTCTGGGTATATGAAATACGAGCCTTGGGAGACACTGTGATTATCTGACCTGAAAACATTAGTTTGAAGACTTTTCCTGAACAGCAATGCAGAAATAATTCTTTAGGAAGTGGTGCAGAAAGATTTTTGCTGAAACTACAACAGCAGAAAGAAATTGGGGGTAGGAGAGGGCAGGAGAACTGCCAGTCAGTAGACATTTATCTATTTAGCCTTTACTTCTGTAGTTGTAAAAAATTGAGACTCGGAATGCCACATGGTACAGTAGAAAAGCAAGCATAGCACTGGTGAACCGCTGCCTTTAAAATAAGTAGTAAAACAACTGACAACAATCATGGTTCAACACACGGTTATGCCAAGATACTGGGACTTTCCCACTGATTGGCACCAACTCATGGGAAGAATGTAACATTTAAGAATGGAGGAATTATATGGTACTACCCATCTCTTTGCCTATACATATGTGATTGCAGGGATCAGAAACACAAAACCTCCAAACTCCAATCTTTTAACAAAACTGTACTTCTGTGAAGAGATGTCTTCCACATAGATATTACTGCCCTCTTCTCCCAAGCTAATGTCCTCTTCCCTTTTCTGCAACTGGATTTTCAGTTCGGGCTCACCAGCCACGGATGTACAAGTACCGCCTGCTAAAGGCATCTACCTGCACGCAGTGGGGTTGTCCCAGAATTAGGATCTGGATCAACAGCATTTGTTACTGGAGGATCCACACTGAACTCTGTCTGTATCAGGTCTGTTTGGTTGCTGACTTTGTCTTGAGGAAAGGTATGACAATCCGCAAAATACCGAGCTAAAAGACTTGACGGGGGAAAAGACATTACTTACCAGGAAAAGCAGCTACCAATATAAGGAATGGCTATTATTGAAATAGAAATTATCTTGCATGGATCACATTAGGGAATATTACTGGTAAACTAATGAATATGCCTATGCCCACAAATGTTGCAATGCACCCCGCAGCCAAATGCCAGAATTTCTTCCCCTAAAATCCAATTTCAGGTTTGTTGCAAGCTTTATTTTGTAAGAGAAAGTTCACAGATGTACTTTGCTAATAACTTCATTAAAGCACACCTGAACAGAATAATTAACAGCCACTCTGGTCTCCCTCGACTAGATTAGTAATCATCGTTGATAAAAGATCTGCTCACATCAAAGAGATAACAGACTTTTCCCTTGAGAGAATACTATTAATGCCCAGCAACTGTTGATGGGGTAAGCATTGTGAGGAATTATGTCCTTGGAATGCATAAATGCACATCTGCTGTGGAAATTTTTTTGTTATTGTTAAACAATGCTAAATATTCAGTAAAATGCAAACAAGATATGGTTGTGCTTTGCCTGTTTTCCTCAAATAAGCAAAAGTTTCAAGCAAGCAGTAATCCATGTTCACTACGAACTAGTCTTGTCACCCCTGTTGCCTCCATAGTTCGATTTCTATCTACATAGAAAACCAGAAAAAATGACCAGGCTACTCATAATTTACATGTCTGCAGAAAGGAGAACAGAAAGCACTTTTGTATATCAAAGCAAGTTAGACAGCTGTCTGTAGCCCACAATCTGGTTCCCACCAATTTTTAATAAAAAATAAAATTAAATACTACCGCAAATTAGTAAGACATAAAACATACGGTATTAAACAAGTCACATTATATTGGTAGTTGGAGCATTTTCCTCTGAAGAAGCTTTCAATGCTACCTGATTATGGGCAATACAACCATATTTTACCTGTTTAACATTCCTACTATTAGACTTCCTTTGGAAGGAGAAGCCAGAGGTTGCTTGCTAGAGAACTTTTGTCCACAGATGGCCTTTAAGCAGTAAAAAGGGGTTTGTCTCCTCAAAACAAACAAAAGAATCTAAACTTTGTGAAAATAACCTTGAGAACATAAAGTAATTCAAGCCTGTTTGCACTACAACAGCTGCACTCTCTTTTTGCACCAGCATTCAAAGACATATCCGCATTTATGTCAAATGAATCAGGTAAATAACATCCTTGTATGTGTCAGTTTATTTTTCAAACCTGTTCATATGATTTTGGGGTTTTTTTGTCATCAGCCATTTCCTGAGGAGGACAGAAGTGCTAATAAGCAGTGCTGACCACACAATATATACATCCCTGGTTATCAGAGCCATGGCAAAGGCTATGCGAGGAATTCATCCTGTGTATTCGCACAAGGCCACAGGAGGCTTCTGGCAGGGGAGGAACCTCATGAGCCTCTGCGCTGACCCAATACCTGCCTCCTCAGCCAAGCTACTGCTATGGCAGGCAAACAGGAGACTGGCTAACCAATTCTTTCCTTGCCAACAGTGTTTGGAAACTGAGGTGATGTCAGGAGAGAGCTGCCAAGAGTTTTGGTCCATTAAACCTTCACTGCAAGCACCTGGAGAACCTCTGCCACGGTATTCCACTTCTCCAGCCTTGCAGAAATCCTCTCCTCTGCTTCTTCTTCGTCTGTACTTGGGCGACCAGTTGTGCCCTGAACAGGAACAAAGAGCCTAGGAGTATCCTGCCAACCGTTGCTTCTGCCAGAACCGAATACTCTGCAGTACTTGCATTTTTAGTAAAGGAGAAAGACTGAGCAGAGCCAACAGATTTAGGTTGAGGACAGGAATTACATTTTAAATTGGTGTATAAAAATAAGAGAAGGGAGTAATTTGAGAAGATAGATAGTTTTCTTTGTCTACTTTATTCAGGGAACAGCAGTGTGAATCAGTGACGGTGCTAAACAACTGAGAAAACCAGTATGTCATCCTGTTACTGCTACAGGAATACAAAGGATATGCCACTGTCACAAAATATGATAGCACCATTAAAATAGCACAGTAAGTGCTGTTATAAAAAACTCTGAGTAAGTGCAAGGCCACATCAGTCCCTCAGAGAACAGTTTGTTCATGTAGGTTTCCATGCTTCAGGAGAGTTTTAAATGTTTCAGACAAATCTATTTCCAACTCATTCTCTGTAATTATTCTTGACATAGTCTTCTATTAGCAGTGATGGGGTTGCATCTGAAAAATTCGAGCCCAACTTCTTTACTTATTGAATCTTGTGCCGAAATCACAATGATCACATTATTTTCTGTTGCAATAGATGAATGTCACGAACATGTCATGACCTACCAAAGGTGGGTAAATAATGGAAATCACCTTTAGTTGTGCGGTAGCTGAATAAAAGCAGAGGAATGCGAAGTGATGGACGGTATGTTGTGTACTTACTGTGTCTTCCCCCTTCCTTGCAAGACTTCCACCAGTTGACAATATAGTCATTCTGTCAAGAGTAAACATGAGCTAAGAAATCATAACTGTATGAATAAGGCTGGATAGGCTGCTGCAAAGCTCCATATTCCAAGCCAGAAGGAACAGATTTCTTCTGCTGAAGGTATGGCCTCAACTTCATCCTCTAGAAGCAATTCAACTCCCTTTAAACCTAAACATTAAGAAACACTTCCTTCTGTTGCAGGTGGACTAAAAATGTGTCAGCAATCTGGTTTAAGTGTGCCTAGCCTTCAACCAAACACATTCTGCCTCCTATTTAAATGCAGAAGTCTAACAATTAGATATTGTATGCACTCTGTTTTTAATAGGCAGCGACAAGAACAAGTGCCCTATATGTTAATTAAGCTTTTTGTGTCTCTCCTTCTGAAGCATCCGAGAATGTCAAATAAGCCATTATTAATTATCACACACTTCCAGTCATCTTTTTGATTTTAGCATTTTATCGTCCTATTGAAAGATTCAGCACTGCTATTGAGCATACTTCAAATCTGGCTTTGCTGAAGTGGCTGTTCTTCCTGACTTTACCTGTGCCTGCTACAGGAGACTATCGTGTTAACTGAAGCTACAACTTTAACTCTGAAAACAATAAATCATTCAATAAATGTACGTTCAGTTGAAAGCTAACATGCATGAAAGGAGCCATTTTTAGGACATTCTACTTTCAAATTAAGAAAATAAAAATACTGTGTCTGTGCACTTTTTTTGGCAAAACAATAGCAAGAACTAAGTCATTGCACATACAACTTTTTCCTTTGTTTTCATTTCACCTCCTCTCTGCTGACCTAGACTGCAGGATGCTACAGCAATAAAATTTACTATTTTTATATCGCAAGTAATGGGAAAAATCATTATTTTTGGAGGATACACGCTTTACAGGGTGGGGAGAGGGAAGCAAGTTGTCACTGGACACCATTATCATGAGATACATGCCCATTAATTTAGAATTGAACAGATTCTTAAACTCCGCAATTTCTTGGCTCATTTATTTCATTGTCCCATTTTAAAAATATTTTACAGTTTAAAAGGAAATTTTAAAAATAAATGTATGGTGTTTCTAAGACAAGAATCTGAACTTCTAAGTGTTCTGATCATAAAAAAAAAATTAGAAAATCATAGCTTTAATCACAAAAATATTTACAATGGTAAACATACAATTTGACAATGTCATCCACAAATGCGCAATGCTATGCATGGTAAATTATGTAGAAATAATCTGAATTACTAATAAGGTACATGGGTGTAGAATTTTAAAATTTAACACAAAATATTTGTGCATAGCAGAAGTTCTTTAACATCATACATCAAATCAGACAACAATGTGACTGGATATAAAAATTAGCAATATACTAAAAATGGAACAATTCAGGGGGGAATCTAGCAGCATACATCGTAGCTTCAAAATTAAATCTCGTCTCTCATGTTTCCCATTTTAAATCTCTCTTCTAAGGTGTAAAAATATGACTTCCAAGTTAACTGGTTTTGTTGCTCAAAGGCCATAAAGTGGTCAGAGTTTTTATTTTACTTTGAACTAAGTGATCTCAGAAGTGATGTGTGTCTAAAATTAACCTCCTGTACATTGTACGTAGAGATGATGTGATGGGTTGACAATGATGAAAAAAAAAATTCTTGACAGAGTAACCTTATTTTACCTGAAGGGTCAGGTGAAGGATGAAGTTCTTTTTCTATCATTACTGAGCAAAAATATTGACAAGGGAATATAAATAAGATAAAATAAAAAACCAACCTGTCCTGTAATCTTGTTTCTTAAGACTGTACTTGAAAAGCAGATGTACTCTTTCCACTGCACACATAGTTATGTATTTCAGACAAATAGCAAGAGTCATTAAGTACAGAAAAGCTAAAACAGCATTATAATCTGATGAAAGGAAGAGCATTGCTTGGACACACTGTGGGATTTGGACAGCAAAAGCCACTTTTCAGAGCGCCATGCAGTTGAAAATTCAAGGAGACAAGAGTCAGGAGATAAATGCTCCTGGCATCCATTGTAATATTTTGTAGCAACTCTGTTTAATTAAAATATAAATTATCTCATTACTAACACCAAGAATACCTAAAGTATTTAGCAAGGCTCTCAACAGAATAAGAAACATAAGATAGAAGCCAATTACATGAAGTTTGGAAGCTGACATTGCTCTATATAGAGGATTACAATTGTTTGATTTAGATGTGCACAAATTAAGTGCTGAGAGGAAAGAAGGCAAACAAGAAAGTTGACTCTTGAATAGGAAGCTTTTTTTCCTTGCTCATTGGTTCTCCACCAGCTATCTGAGAAGCAAAGATCACTGGTCCTTTGAATTTGGGGTTTTTTGATTGGTTGGTTTTGCGTGTGTTTGTTGTTTGTTTTTTTTTTTTTTAAAGTTAGTATGGAAATAGCATTGTTCTTTTGAGAAAAGCAGAATTAAAAGGGAGATTAGTGATTGTGTAACAATAGCTGAGGTTGGAGGAACTGTGAAAGGCTTCTGAAGTCTTAAAATATTCAGTTATACTGAAAGCTCCGCTCCATATGCACAGGAGTGGTTGGAAAAATCGCTTACCAATGGATTCCCAGCACCATAGTTTATCCACCTATTTCTCTCTTCAATAGATGGTCTCCAACAGCCAGCTAGACTTTGATTCCAGTCCCATCCTTCAGCCATGTTGCTCCTAACACCTAGTCTCAGGGCAAAGTTGTCATCTCTATATTTAATAGCTAAGGCCCTGGCTGATCTGAGGTTAGAACCTTAATAACAGTCACGACAGGAGTGATGCACAATAATATACGTAAAAGGAAATATTCTTCATTTTCTACCTTTTTAATACACCAGACACCTTAGAATCAATAGATTTGATTGCTTTTCATGTCAGTTCTGACTTGATAAGCCTAAGAGAGGTGGAATACAATTATTCGCTAAAACAAGAACTAGAATTTTCCCCAAAGTTTAATAGGAGAACATTTTGGAATTCACTGAAGGGAATGGTATTACCACTATCCTGTTCTTCCCCCCACCCCAACAATGTATTTCTGCCTACTTCAGAGCTCCCAAATCATCACAACACAGAAAGTGCAGCTACTTTCATTGCCTCTGAAGATCACTGAAGTCTCAAGAGAACACATTTTATTCTGAGAATTTTGAGTCACAGTTCTTGATCAAAGAGATTGGGATATAAAAGCTCAAATGAACCGTCAAACCCTTTGAGATTCACATGTCAATGTTCCTGGGAACACACAAACACTCCCCCCCACTGCTCTTCATTAACAGCACACCGAAACTCAGACAGGCCCAGGGGTTCAAACCTGGATTGTCCCTTCTATCATCATTCCTTTTCAGAGGGTCTGAAGAAAACAAACCATAATGCCAGTTGTAGAACTTTTGAATCTTTTCTGAACTGTCTACTTTTTGTAGAAGTTTTGTCCAACTGAACAATCCCGTAGATCACAAAAATATGTTTTAGCTGATATAAAAAGAATCCAACTTAGTGTGTACGCTAGCTATTATACTGGCTCTCTGTGACCTGCTTGTAATTGAATGTCTCATTCTGGCTTATAGCAATAGGACAAGGTGTATACCCAATAAATAGATCTATTCCACTGTTCATGAGGCTGCCCTATGTGTTACATGACTGTAAAACTGTGCATGCCAAACCAATATGTACATGAACAAGGAAAAAGAAGGCAAAAGACGAAAAATTCCTTAGAAAGGACTATTTTTCCATCAGTTACGGAGAAACAGTTCTTGTTATGATGAGGTAACTTGAAAGCCATTCTATGAACTGCATCCTTTGAATTACACAATTCTGTGTTACACAAAAGGTGACCTTTTCAGTATGCTTTATGGGAGTTTCAGTATTCTTTATGGGAGTTTCCTGGACTTTCAGACCCTTTCCCCAAAGGTTAGTCTAGTTATAATCAGGAAGGAAAAAAGATGTCAAGCTATTCAACAAAAGATAACGTGTCTAGATTTATTCAGTGTCTTTTTATTATGTTTTATTTCAGAACTATGTTTCCAAGAAGTGGAAACTGCTCTGATTTTTGGAAAAAGTCTCTGCCTACAAGAATTTAAATGTCAGACCAATATGTATTTAATTGTGTGTATTTGACAGCAAGGACTTCAGTTTGCAACAGGTTGGGTAATCTACCTCCGGCAGCAGTCTGCCACCAGCTTGTGGAGAAATTACAAAAGTAGTTCTGTAATCAGCAGAAGTAAAAATCCTCACTGTGCATGGCCTTGTCTCATGGTATGATACCTAAATATAAGGTACAATTTTTCGATTCTTATGGTGGCAACTGAGGAATTCTCTGATGCCTAAGGGCTAAGCACACATTTCTTTGGAATAACAGGTTAAAAGAAGAGGGCAGAATTGAGAAGGAATGATCACAATAAGTCTTCTTTCCTTTGGACATGAGGTCTAGACAACACATTTAGCTGGATAACATGTTTGCAGATAGCTAAAACTAAGATACTATTTTTAAATTAAAATGCACATTAATGCAAGAACTGAGATTTCAGTCTCTCAAAACAGAAGAAAAAAAAAACACAAACAAAACAAAAATAAACCCCAACAATCCTTTCTTCTGCATTTATCCACACCAAAAACTAGGCCTGATTTTTTTTTATTTTTGTTAGCCAAGCTGGCTCATGATTCATTTTGATTTTCTGCCGGCTCCAGTTTCTTTCTCCAGGATTTATATTTTTGTCCCCTTGACAGTTGATCTTTCAGCTGTATATAATTTTTAAATTACACAAATTTATTTTTACTAGACCCTTTAGAGCACCACACCTTACAAAACATGAGCAAGCCATATTGCAGTCTGGAGAAAAAACATCAAAGTGCTATAAACCTTTTAGTTCTGGGAATTTTATATAATTCTCCCATCCTTCTAGCTTTCCTCCCGTCCCAAATGGAATATGTATTATTCTCACAAGTACTTGTCAGCAACCAGAACACATCTACCAATTTAACACTGGAGAAAAAATTCATGTCTACCTTTCCCAGCAATTACCAGCCTACAGACCTGGGTCTTTTCCAAAGGATTGAACTGAATTTCTAGGTAAAGAAAAAAAGAGCCCAAGGCAGGGGTCCTTTCATCAAAATTTTTTCCAAAGGCCATCTTTGTTTTCCTTCAGTTCTTAATTTTCATAGTACTGCTTCCAACTGAGACCAGTGGACAGTACTTTAAATTTGTCAAAGATATTATTTCATTTGCCATAAGTTAGCTTCCAACATAAATCAATTTTTTCTTGGACTTCAGTTGTTGCCACATGACCTGCTTAGCACTCCTCGCTTACTTAAACGTCATAGATAACCAAAAAATCAACTTGGTCACATTTTTGCCTACAACACTTATTTCTCACGGTATGAAAGATGAAGTATTCAACATGACATTTTTAACACTGAACTTACAGAACCTTTAGTTTGTCTAAACTGTTTACCTCTCGTACTTCCTTTCTTAGTTTCTTTCACCTAGTAGTTTCTGGTATGTATATGATACAAAACTAAGTTTAAAATTTTAGCTCAAAATACGTGTCAAGGAAAATCATTGTTCCTGCCCTCACAGAAATACAAGAATTGCCACACCAGGAATACAAGAATTACCACCGATTCATAGTTCGCTGCAAGAAACTAATAAGGTGGTTTTAATTTCAAAGTCAAATAATAGTCAAGAAATCAAACCGCACTTCATAAATAGATACATCTAGACTTGAGAAAGAAGCTGTAACTGCTGTTGGGAATTTTACCACATTTCTTGTGTTTCCAACTCATTTAATATGTATACGTAACACCAGTTTATAAACACTGAATTATCTATGCCAATCAGCATTTTGTATAAAAAACTTCCATATCTTCACACTCTAGTTTTTAAGTACTTGCTTCCAATGCAAAGAAAGAAAAGAGATCCCAGACCTCACTTTCCAGCTGTATATTAAACATGAACTCAGTTGAGTTTAATACTATTTATATCTACTTTGCACTAACATGAGAGGACATTCAGGTCCCCTCACTTTCATACTCTTTCTCTCCCCCCAACCCACCCCAGAACTAAAAATACACAAAAAAAATGCATCTGCACTGGCCATCCAAGAAACTAACTAACATATTTCATAGGAGTAATGCTCATTTAAAAAGCCCAAAGCAGAGTGCATAATGAAATAGTACCTTAAAATAAGACAAACGACTGCTTTTAACACTCTCATACCTCCTTTCCTGCCATATGTTTCTGTATCCCTCTCCTCGTCACTGGCTCTCTCTGCCGTTGAGGGTACTTAATAGCATTCACTACATCACTGCCCTGAAGTCAATGAAAATTTACCAGCCACACCCAACAACACAGTCACCACAGGTGGGTATTATCAGTATTTCAAATATCTTGTGTAAGGCAATTGAACTGAGGTCTCTGTTTAAACTCATAGTCTGTTTTCCCATGTAAGTCTCTTTTCAGTTTGACAGCAAGGTAACTTGTAGGAAGAATACAGAAAAAGATTAACATCCAAGGCAGAGTCCCACTTACCTTACCTTTAATGACATTAAGACAGTAGATTCTGATGTGTTTATAATGAATTACTAAGAAGTTCAAATATTCACACTTAGGCAAATAACGAACTTTTATTAGGTTCATTGTTATAAAACAGTCTTCCACAAGGTCACTTCGAGTAACCACTACACAGTCACTATCCTGGGAATGCAGAAAAAACTTGGGCTGTTTAGCTGCAAAGGGAAAGGCATTCTTAAAAGTAACCTGAGATAGCACACTGATTAAAAAGGAACGATGAGATTGCTGTAACTTCATGAAGAGCACTGCTGTTCACTAGCATCCATCAAATCTTGGAATACTAAACAGCCTGTGTTTGCATACAGACATGATTTTGAGACTAATAACTAAGTATTGTTTCTATAGCCACGGTTTTTAGCCCTCTGGTGAAAGGCACAACTGTAGGCAGATTAAACAGCAAACGTAAGATATTATTGAGGTAGAAAATACTAAATGGGATTAAGAAGCAATTGATGAAGTGTTGAGTTTGAAAAATAAATAAATCCACTCAAGACTCTTAAACATAATGAAGCAGATAAAACTTCCATTTTAAACTTATTATTCTGGGAGGAAATACTAAAAAAGTATCTCTCCATATTCACAGCTAATAGCTACTGTTTAGCAGTATATCAAGTTTGACGCACTTCTGCTGCTTCTGAGCATTCCTTCTGGCCTGCTTCTTACAGGAGAGCCAATGAATTGCTTTCAAGAGAAAAATTAAGCTGCTTTCCCCTCCCCTAGATACCTAACAAACTTTACATCAGTACAGCAAAAGACCCACTCACTCAAGAGAAACACAGAGCTGAGAAATGTGTTTATCATCCCAAGAATGTTCAATATCTCAGGGACCAGAAGCAGCAACAAGAAGTTAGACAGGTGCTAAATCAGAAGAGAAAAGCACAGGCACAATAGAACAGCTTCTTTTATCTCTTTGCAATCCTGAGAATACAAGAAAACAGCGAGAAGTAACAAGTGACAGACAATTAATTCTCTCTTTAACTTCAGGAAAGAGCTGTCAATTACATTCAGCAATTAAACCTGGTTCTATATCACCTATTCTAGCAGGAATGTGGAAGACAATTAGTAGCTGTATTTGCATCATGATGTATTGTGCTACCAGACTGGCAGAATTCCAAACACACATTTAATAAAACATTTTATTAGTTGTGATTTTGAAATACTTTCAGTAAAACTGGAAAGCCTGCATGGTGATAAACCATTCCAGAGCAATCCAGCTTACACCTGAGCTCTCCAATTTAGCTGGAGGAGGGTTAGAACTGAATGCTAACAGATCTTTTGAAGATATGTAGGTATTCATGAAAATTTAGTATAAGGGACTTCTCAGTGAATGTAAGTTCATGTTTCTCCACTTTTTTTTCTTTTCTTTTTTAATGGTAAAATGAGGAAGACTACAGAATACAGAGTTGAAATCACAGAAAATGAGAGATAAAAAGTTCTCATCATTCCAGATAAGGAATATGATCTACGTATTGGAGCACACAAACTTCAGAATAGAAATTCCCTGGTGGGATTTCAGTGTATTAAGGTCTAAAAGTTGAAAAAGGACAAGAAATAAGATTAACTGAAGCATGACAACATCACTACCACCAGCAATCGCTCATCACTTGCTCGTTACCTTGTAGGCAAGAGGTAACCAAGAGAAAAGGGATGTTATACTACAGAGGCAATATTTAAGTATCCATTCTTGTATAGTGGTCACCATTTATTTCCACATTTTGCTGCATCACTCAAAGTTTTTACTACTACAACATTTTAATGTGAGTTTTACATGTTTCTTCAAAGCCTGAGGTCATTTCAGAGGGAGGGGATAGGTGTGTGTGATTCTTTTTTGAGGCCAGCAAACAACCCCTACGTATACTAAGCAATATCTCTTTCATTATAAGGTGGCATACTATATAGCTGGCACATACGAACTACTGTAGAACTACGAAAACATAAACATTTTCTCATTAGAAAGAAAAAAAATCTAAAAAGCCATTACCTTTTCAGATTACATTAGTTTGTAGAGTTTAAGAGAAAAAAAAATAATTATTAAAATATACATTACATCCTATAATTTGGAATTAGTTAGTCCATACAATTTACATCTAGATCGCACCCTCTCTCCTCACAGGTGAAGATTTCACAAGGCTAGCTTCCAGCTGGGGACCAAAAAGAGTTTAGAATAGGAAATGTTGAAAGACCACAAGCTACTGGCATGTAACAGAGAAGAGAAAGATGCTGTGGGGAGAATGTTGGAAACAGCACAACAGGAGATGAGCATTAACTGTGCAGATGTGCAGTGCCAGTTGTCAGGCTCATTTCTACATCTCACTGCATCAAAGAAAAAGGTTTTGTACCCAGCTGAGTAGCAAATAAGACAGGGAACTAGCACATAAACCATCCTGGACTTTTAAAATGCAGTTCTGCTTTGGGCAAAGGAGAATAAGAAAGGATTTTATTCTCACCCCTCTAGATCAAACCAAAGATTTAAATCACTGAAGTTCATTATCAAATTATTTTGACCTTTACCACTGCCATCTGATCTGAAATAAATAGCTCAAGGGACAGGTGGTGAAACATACTGAAGTTCACAGACTTCAACGCATACCCCTTAGGAAGGGCTAGTTCTTTAATCTAAGACATAATACTAAGTTTCAGAGGTAAGCGTCCTCAAATCATTAACTACACCACATGGCTGGATTTTTGGTTTGGGTTTTGTTGTTTTTTTTCCTAAACAGATATAACCCAATGTCTGTTGGTGTCATTTTTCATTGAATACAAGGGTACCCCCCAAGTTTCAATCTTCGTTCAAATCCAGACTCATAAAACACAATTCTTGTTCTAACATTTACATGACACTACATATTACTGTACCCAGCCTCTGGAACAGTGAGTCCTGCAGAACAAGAGTGCAATGCAGCCATTCAGAGCACAGAGGGGTTTTTTTAAGATTAAAATGCTTAAGTCTGTCTGTAAAGAAACATAAAATCATAGAATGTGTTGGGTTGGAAGGGACCTTTAAAGGTCATCTAGTCCAACCCCCCTGCGGTAAGCAGGGACATCTTCAACTAGAACAGGTTGCTCAGAGCCTCATCACGCCTGGCCCTGAATGTCTCCAGGGACGGGGCCTCCGCCACCTCTCTGGGCCACTTGTTCCAGTGTTTCACCACCCTCATTGCAAAGAACTTCTTCCTAATATCTAATCTAAACCTACTCCGCTCTAGTTTAAAACCATTGCCCCTTGTCTGATCACTACATGCCCTTGCAAACAGCCCTCCCCAGCTTTCTTATAGGCCCCCTTCAGGTACTTGAAGGCTGCTATAAGGTTTTGAAGTCACACAGGCTGCAAGGAGCAGTGCAACTTGCTTCCAGGCATCTGACAGATTCAGTCACTCAAAATTGGTTCCATCTGGCTCCTGGTGGCCTGAAGTCTCAAAAAAGTAAAGAGGTGAAAAGAAGTCCTCATCTCTGCTCAGCTCCATTATGGGTGCAAGCCCTTTATGAGTTGTGTCAATTTTGTTCTTCACTATGTGGAGACAGGCAATGCAGGAGATCTAGAAACAGATGCAGGAGTATAAAGTGAGCGTGGGTGAATAGAGTAGGAAATAAAAAATGGAGCAATACCTGCTCAAATAGAGCTAGAGGGCCTATTAATATTAATGTGCTGCACATAGTCTTTTGTTCACAATTGGAAAGACTCCCTAGGTAAGTGAAAATTTACACATGCTAAACTTTCTAACTGTAGTTAATGCAGTTTTATCATCTTTAAAAAAGTGGGAGTCTCCTGATAAATGAAAATATCTGATAGTTCTTTGGAAGTTTTTTTCAAACACCTACACAAGTTATATTAACGCATTTCTTCAGTAAATCTCCGGGGCAAACCTAAACACCTACTGAAATTCAAGAAGGATTGTACTTTACTGATAAAAATGAGAAATAGGTTAGATACCATATACCTTCCCTCCAAGTCTTCACTGTACCATCTTGTAACATTAAGGAGGTAAAAAAGGGATACAGGTTTCAAGAACTGGTGCAGCTGTTGCCCTGCAAGTAAACTCCTCAATACCGCACACGACATTTGTCATAAGAGATATGAAGTGTTTCAGACCATCAGAAATCTCACTGTACTTTGATGAAAAAAGAGCATTAGCTCAGTTAATGCGCTGGCTAAATTCCAGCTCTGATAATTACATTCTGAATACTTAAATCTCCACTGCCAATTTACTGGCCATAATATGTTATGTTCATCTATTTAAGTATCATCATACTACCTGAGTACCTTCTAAATGCCCTTAAACTTGTTCTGTGAAGACACAGGTCCTCCTAGGAGGCATGGGTTGTTGTCTTGCTCACCGAAATGGGACCTGGAACAGTTAGTCCGAGGTACGGTACTGTAAGATCTATTGTCTACATTTAAACATGCATGTGGAAGCTCTGGGGATCATTCTTTGCTAAGAGAAACTATAATTACTAGATCAGATTGCTTTGGGACATACATGATCCCAAGTCTCTAAATCAGTTTGTGAGTAAAGCTTCCATCTCCTTTACAAAGTGACAAAGATGAAAACAACATGAAAAGTCTTTTGCTCGGTGGCAGCCTCAGTCATACAGTTGAAATAGCTGCAGCTACTAGACAATAGAGCTTTTAGTGCCCCCTGCATGTCACTTTTATTTCTTAGGGCATATACTATGACTGAAAGACATCTCAAATTTGTTCAATGTATGTTATCCCTAAAAGAATGATGCTGGTTCAGAAGCAGCATCCGTGTTATCACACAGTACCGCACTGGTACTCACATAGCACTGATTCTTTGCTTCCACATCACAGCTGCTATTTCTCCGTGTCATTTCACTGTGCACTCTGGACCAAGTGGTGTGGGTCATCACTAATTCAGAAATCATTATTTGTTTTCTTTAGCTAGTCTGTTGGATGCAATGGAAAAGTGATTGCTTCTAGTCTCTGCATTGGGTTTTGATTAGGGTTTGAATTTGGTTTATTTCTGACCAGAGAAATAGACCAGAAAATTGCAAATAATAAATGACATTCAGTCGTTATTGTATGACTTTCCCATTCAACACAGTTGTGAGGCCTTCAGTGCAAGATACCAAGTTCATATTGATCCCTGGTCCTATCAAATATTCAGAACTATTTAGGACTCCGCAGGTTAACATACCCTGCTCTGCCTAGACAATTTTTGCACTGCAGGAATAAAGTGTAGCCATCAGAAGAGTTAATGGAGTTTTGATGAAAAACGCACTAGAACCACCATATCAGAAACAGCAGTAAATGCAGAAGCCCAGGAATAAAGTCATCTGACATAGCTAGTAGAGGAGGAGATGTTCTAGGTCCAGTTTGCTAGAATTTGACTTGTGCCCTGAAGCATGATGGCTTATCTTTCTTTTAAAAAGAGAGAGAGACTTTTTCAAAAATATTTTATATAGATAACAATATTCATAGCTGCGTAAAAATGTATCTGTAATGATGTTATTACACTAAGTTTTATGGTTTAATTATGCACTGGGTTAAAGTAGTTCTTTTAAAATGTAATGCTTGTCAGTTTCAGTGAGTGCTTCCATGTTACTGTGTTATAAGGAGATGCAAAGAGAAATCTTTTTGACCCTCTTTCTCCACAAATCTTTGGAACAAAAGGACCCCATCTGTGTTTTTCTTTCTTTCTGTTTTTTTTTTCTTTTTAGTTGTGTTGCATGGTCCAGTTACTGCTTTAAATCAAGCAAACTTAAATATTTTCTTTACCATTCCCTTCTTACATGGACATCGCTCCCTATCTCTCATTTTTCTTACCTCTGTACAACTTCTGTGGACTATTTCTCCCCTGTGGTATTTGGAAGTGGAAGAGAAGGCATTACTTACTTATATACTGTTTGTATAGCACTTGATTTTAATATTGCTTTTTTTCTAGAGGGATTCAATTTTTAAAACCCCAACCATATCTGTAGTTAGAAACAGGGATTGCTGTGTAGCAGACTGGCCAAGAACAATTTCATTTCTGTCATCATCTGTACTTCAAATGACAGTTGAAGCTTTTAGTGGGGAGGAGATGGAAAAAAAAAAAAGGAAAGAAAAAGGAAGAAAGTGATTTTTTTTTTTCCTGATTTCTTCCTAGTTCACTCCAGAGTAATGCAGTCTGAGAACTCTAAAAGCAGAATCATGGCAAACTCATCTTGCAGTAATACCATACAGCAAAAGCTTTTATACTCAAGCCAAGTACAAAGTCTAATTGTCGAACTTTAAAATAAAATACACCTTTTATTCCCTTCTCAGGCTCTTTCTTTCCCTTCAGAAAGGGATACAAAGGCTTCAGAAGTTCTAAGGGAAGTAATGTCTAAATGCACTTCAGGTACTTTCCATGACATACCAGCAATTCCTTGTTTCCTAGTCTGTTCTTAACTATGCAAGGAATAATCTCTGGGTCTAATAGCCTGTAATTCTGCCTTATCTAAAACATACACATTCATTCACCAGTTACTTAACTAAAACTGCAAAGTGCTGTATAAATTGACTCCGATGAAGAAAGCGTCATAGAGGCTCCAAGGATTAAGCATCAGAGAATTAGTACTGGTATGTTTCAGTAAGGAAAATAGACCAGGATATATGGGACAACAGCCTAAACTCCTCTTCAGTCTCAAAAAATACCATTGCATAACAAGCTTGTTCTAGGATCTAAAGTCAGTCTCAAATCTCTCATTGAGCAATCACAGAATTAAGGAATCATGGAATTTTTCAGAGTTGGAAGGGACCTCTAGAGACCATCTAGTCCAACTCCCCTGCTAAAGCAGGATTGCCTAGAGCACATTACTCAGGACTGCATCCAGGCGGGTCTTGAAAGTCTCCAGAGAAGGGGACTCCACAACCTCCCTGGGCAGCCTGTTACAGTGCTCTGCCACCCTCACCGTAAAGAAGTTTTTTCTCTTATTTGATCGGAACTTCCTATGTTTCAGCTTGTGCCCGTTACCCCTCGTTCTGTTACTGGGAACGACTGAAAAGAGTCTGGCTCCATCCTCCTTAAACCCGCCCTCTTTAGATACTTGTAAACATTAATAAGGTCTCCCCTCAGCCTTCTCTTCTCCAGGCTAGAGAGTCCCAACTTTCTCAGCCTTTCCTCATAAGGGAGATGCTCCAACCCCTCAGTCACCTTTGTTGCCCTACACTGGACTCTCTCCAGTAGTTCCCTGTCTCTCTTGAACTGGGGAGCCCAGAACTGGACACAGCATTCTAGTTGTGGCCTCAGCAGTGCAGAGTAGACCATGGACCTTTCCATCTAGAAGTGTAATATTGATTTAACACGTTGTTGAGCCGGTACTGCTTTCTTTCTGTCACAACTATTGCAGCCATATAAGATGGGGAGAACAGGGAAATACTGAATAAGATTTCTAGTAGCCTTAAGTTTCCTTTAGCTATCATCTGCAGACACACTCACATTGAAAGGTCCAAAACACCCACTATACAATGAGTCGGGATCCACAATGGGTATCTGCTTGCTGTATGACACGTATGGGATTTATAATGTAGTGTGGATGTAATACACTAAATCTGATAGCAAGGACAATATTTCCCATCTCTACTGAGATAACTTCAAGAGAACAGTAGTAAATAGTCTGCAACTGATAGTTTGCACAGAAAAAAACAGTGTGAATAATGTAAAAAGCTTTCTTAGTTTTCTAAATATTAAAACTGACCTTAGGAGAGGGACAGATTTTTATATTCTCATGTTTTATGTGTTGTTTGAGCCATCTGGTTGGCAGTCAGAGAAACTGAACTGTCATTGTCTTCATCTCCACAAGAGAGGAATATAACCTGATTTTCCTACTCTAATGTGGACTGATAGAACAAGACATAAAAGCTTTTACCTGGAACAGAGCCTGGGAAGACCCCAGTGACAGCTTTTATGGCATTTCAACTCAGTTTCTGAACAGAAGGCGGCCATCTCAGAGCTGGTGACAGCTCTTTGCTGCTCGTTGGAGAAGAACCTGACACACAAGGACAGATGAGAAGGTTCAGCTACAATGTTTTTACTGAACCTAAGCCAAGATTTCTGAACTGCAACACCATGGTTTACCCAGTCAGAACAGTAACTGACACATTGTCACCAGGTCAGTTCGAGATACAGGCCTATACAACACCGCAGAACAAAAATCATGTTCATCCTCCTTACTTCCCCTGCAACAGGACTATGCTCCCACACAGATATCTGGGAAAGGTTATCCTCTCCCTTAGACACTCTTAAAATAGGTAACAGTTCCTAATATGTTCATTCCTTAAGACTACACTTTTACATGTCCCATAAAGAAAATATTTACCTGGGGAACACTCCACAACACGGGGCTATAGCCTTTGCCTTAGTTTTTCTGTGTTGCACAGGTTCTCAAGCAAATAGAATTGAATTTTTGAGACAATTTGCATCCTTCTCTCTTTTTCCCCACCCACGAATCCTGGTTATAATTTGCAAACTCTGTGTAGTGAAGTGAAGTTGCTGAGTGGTGCTGAGCACCAGTGGGTTTGTCTCAACCTCTGAGTCATAATCCAGACAGATCTCCAAGAAAGATGATCTCTCATAACCTTCAGCCACAGAACCTTTTCCATGCCACTTATAGAAATAATGAATCTCTGTCCAGACCTTTCCGTAGTTGTTAATGTAAAGACACCACAGAAACTCACACACCAAAGTACTTCTCCTTGCAGCTTGAATGAAAATCCTGACCGTGACAGAGATAAGATTTCAACTCCATCATCACCACACCTCAGAAGTTGTTTCTCATGAACACAGACTCCAAGTCAGGGCCAAGCCCGGGAGACAAGGAGAGATCCTGTTCCACAGAAGTGTGTCTCTGTTGGCATGGGTACAAAAGTTAGGTGGTGTTGAACTGTCTGTGCTGAGCCTCCCAAGCGATTTAAATACGGCAATGTTCTTTAGTCTTACAGTGAGAGTGTATTACCTCTGCACCTGAACAGCTTTAACACACTTCACTCTTGCACCGTTGTACTAAATAGCACCTCTTCAGTCCTGTCTTCCATTTGCTACTAGTCAGCAGCAAAATCTCTTTTGTCCCCAGAAGCATGGTGTATCACAGGCATCTGCACACAGCAGCTTCTACCACCAGCCTCATTTTGTGGCTATCTTACAGAGGGACGGCGCCTTAATATTTCTCCCTTCCCATATCTTTTTACCCTTTCAGGGGGCTTCTCCAGTTTCAGACAGAGGAAGATGCAGCTGTCTGCAAGCACCTCACCACAATGGTAGCGTCTAATTTTGAGTATGCAGTATTTAAGGAAAATCCTATAGTAAATACTTATCATTGAATAGTGTATATTTTCAAGTCTATCCTCGAAACAAATCTGTATCTCTGCCCATGCCTTTGCAGGTTCTCAGAGCAAAAGGGATCCTCTAGTCATTAGTCCCACATGCCCTCCTCCTGGAAGGTTCTTGCTAACAAAGCATTATCTCAACATTCCTTTTCAAGGAGGAAGAAGAGGATGGGAAATGTATCCTCCTTTACTTGAAATTCTGCCATCTTACATACTGCCTACACAAAGCCTTGTTTGAAAGGCAACATTGGGAACAATTACTGGTGCTTGTAGCTGTGAAATCCAGTATTTCAGACTGATGATTCAAGTGCAGAGAGTACCATCACTACATAGGCACTGAATCCTGACTTGCTGTATATAGAATTCAGTTTTCTCAATATATACAGTATTGTGTATTTCCACGCTCAGCACCAAGGGTTTCCAAAAATCTTAGGGTAGCTTTAACTCAAAGTGCTGTACAGAGACTATTCAGAGTCTAAAAATGCAGCCCCTTTAAGAAAAGAAGCTTCTCTCATTCAGTCTTCCTTTTTTGTCCATTGCCTCTATCTTGCTAGCCCAGACCCCTATTTCTAAGTCCTCCTGTCCATTTCGGGCTCAGCTGCATCTTTTCTCCCCTGATGCAATTAATTCTGAGCCTGGTATTAATCACCACATCGGTGGCTAAACAACACTGATTTTAGTTGTATGTGGGCCGTAGTTCATTTACACCTTGGTCTTCTAATCAATCAACGTATGACAATAGGAAAATTGTCAAAACCAAAAACCAAATTACTTTAATCTAGATGAAATCTAATTCTCTAACTACTTATAAGTCACTTGTGCTAAAAAAATAACAAAGTCTCATAAGGAATATTCAAAATTTAAAGCCCAAGGTATCAAGAAAACCCAAAGTATATGTAAATATATGAACAGGACAACACTACAGTACTTAAAGTAATAGGTTTTTGAATGAGATTCTCTGTCCAATTAGGAAGTCAAAGGAGTCCGTTTTTTTTTTTTTTCAGAAAAAAACCCCTGAAGTTTGCAAAAGTAAGACATCTCTATATTGCCTTTTAATACAGATAAACTTGAATTAGGTGATATTACAACAGTAACATTTTAGCATTAAGTTCACTGTTGAAGATCCACATTTTATTTGCATAGCTACTGCCGCTATGTGCTATTCAATATTTTCTCGAATATTTGAAATGTAAATTCATAATGCAGAGACAGCAGAATAAAGGGTTTACCACACATTTCTAACTCCTGTTGGCATGGGCACATCCATCATAAAAACTGGAGTCTTGTCAAAGACATTGGATGCTGAGTGATTGGGGCACGACAGTTAGTGCCTCTATCTTGAGTCATCTGTAGCTTTTATGTTGTTGTCCATTGAACCTCCTTCATCAGTGACAGTTTCCTCTAGCAAAGAAACTCTCCGCTCCTCTAGCATCCTGATTAGAAATAATCAGGATCACCTTCCAATAAGGCCCATCAGTAATCACCAACTAAATCAGCTCTTACTATCTGAACACCTTGCTGCTTGGGGTCCTTGATGCCTTGGCAATTTTCGGACTGCCACCCTGTTATGGGTACCTTTTAAGGGAAAGCTGAGAATATAATCTCTGTCACCTGAATAATAAGAAATTCAGCTGTATCCACAGTTTCTGTTTCCATGTTTTTAATTAAATCTGATAGATTACAGAATATTTTCCAAGGATGTTTCTGAGTCAGGATGACGCATTTGTATTAATGGTGCTTAGTATGATAATTTCCAAATGTTCTTAACTCTTCATTAATTATTTCCTCACAGAATATGTACCATATTTCCCACATAATTTCCATGGAAGTTCTGTTTCACTAAGATACGTATATGCAAGGCTATTGTGAACAGAAAAGAAAGTTACATGCAGAAGAGCTGGAAATTCGAAACAAGAAATTGTGCAGAGGCTCCATGTTGTTTTATAGACTTCAATGCACCTTTTAACCTTCTTTTACTGGTGGGATTAACTGCTTCACTTTCAAAGGGCAAAGAGACTACCTTAACAGACGGTTCTAAGACACTGGAATATTTCTTGCAATCACATTAGTTACTACAAAAAGAAAGGCTGAGAAATCTTTTAAAACCTTGGGAACAAAGTTCATATCATCAAAACTAGGACTGTATTAAATGGGTAAATTTACAGAGGCAATCATAATCACTGAAGGCGAGGAGTGTTCCTAGGAGGACTTAAAAAGACCTTAATTGGCTCCTTCCCAGTACTGCCTACTGAGGGAAAAAATCAGACCCTGTGGGACATGCTCACTGAGGAGAAGGCCTAAATCATTACAGCTATAAAAAGAAGAAAACATATATTTAAAAAAAAAAAAAGGGGAAAAAGAAAAAAGAGTAAAGAAAACAAAGGAAAAGAGAAATGAGCATAATTGCAGTTGGCATGAGAAAGACAGTTCTGCTCACTGCTCAAAAAATACAGAAATTTGATTCCATTTAAATTCAGGAGAAAAAAAATCCCAAATTTCAAACTTTGCATGAAAGCAAGCAGAGCTACCCACAGCAGCATGACGGTCCTGAAGCCCACAGCATGCCTGCTGGCTGCTCAGAAGACGACTCCGGAATTAGGGCCCTAAGTAAGGACCAGCAAGAGCGGAAGCCACTTTCCTGCCAGCAAAGCAGATGTACTGCAGGAAACCTGTCTGGGACTCACTGAACTGCTGAAACTGGAATCAAATTGTTTTATGGAAATGATTCAAACAACTGTCATTCACATTTTTTCCCACTATCTCTAGCGATGCTTTTGGCACTGCACTAAGAAGGGAGAAATAATATTAATTAGGTTTGCAAGTTTCCAACAGGAAAATTAATAAATCTGAAGACTACAACATCACAATCACATATGGGTAATAAAGGGGGAACGTATCCATGACTCCTTGGTTTGCTACTGCTATACCATAACCTATCTACAGTCTCCTCCATAGGAGCAATAGTGGACACCTCTGGCTTTCCACCTGACTCCATTCATCTCCTTGTTCTCCCATTCCTTCTCACTTGCTGTGTACCAAAACCTGAGAGAGGGAATCACTGTGTTGGTGAACAGCAAAGGATGATGATAATGGAGCATCATCAGACTTTACAGAATATCCAGTGAGGACACGTCTTTCTCTTCAGCATGACTCTCGTTGCATTTAGCTGTTCTCCTAGCTCTTCTTTACTGTATGAGCAATAAAAAAATCCATATGATGCAGGAGCCACCACACGTGTACTTGAGAGTTAATAGGTTTTAAGAAAGCAGATGAGAACTTTTACAGAGCCTTCTGGCTGTGTGTGGTTAATCTCTTTTGGGATTTTCCCACTTCTACCCCAACTCCTGATGCCCTTTCTTTCTATTTCCTCCTCTACTAGGAGGTTACAGGTGGCACTGAGTTGGCAGAAACAGACATCTAAAATCAGATTTCTGCATGCAAATCCCATATGCTGAAGCCATGTGCTTTTACCTTTTCTAAAGATAAATGAAAGATCTGGTTCAAAATTTCTAGTTCTCTACATAAACTTTCCACGATTTTACAGTTTAATTGATAAGATTGAAGAGTATCCTCTGAAGAACTTGTTTGTCCTTCTCAATTTCTTAAATAGACCATTCCTGAAACCTCAGCCCTCTGGTTTATGTCTTACCCTTTAAGGGAAAGAGAGTTGAATCAATCAGATCTTGCAGTAAGACAGCTGGATCAAATACATACTTTATTCACAGTCATCACAGGACTATAAAACTATTTTTAGGGAAAGAGTTTCCACCCAGATATAATATTCAGTGTTCAGTACATAACACTGTTTGCTTTTATCCATTAGCTGGGTAAGTGAACTCCCCTTTCTGCCTGTAGTTGTCAATTAACTCCCACTTTCCCCTCATCATACATCAAAACCACAGTGGTAGTTAGGATCAGAGGACGACAGACAGCAGACAGCTCAGTAGGGACAGCTGGACTCCAAAACGCAAACAGTTTCCATGCCAGAGCGTGACAATTTAGGGCTTTGCTGCAGTTTCCATGGCAGCTGCAGCAACCACTGGACCAGAGCAGCCGAGAAGGCTGGGGCAAGTGGAGACATAGCTCAACAACGAGTGGTGTGCCACGAGACTGATTCCCAAGGGGAGCCTGGAGAGGGGATGAGTAATTGACAGTGTTTGGCTGCAGCTCAAACAGGAGCACCCAGGGGTGCGGTTTCCTTTCCCTTAGGGGAAAGGGAAAAGAGACATTAGCCCTGATCCATCATGATGCGGTTATCCTCCTTTCTTAATGCCGGAGGGAAGTTGTTCAAGCCCTGTTTTTGTTATTTTTTTACTCCCATTGTCAGTTTAAGAGAGTCTTGCGCTCACATGCCAGCCCTGTAATTGTAACCCAGGTGGCTAAGTACACCATGGGGGCTGTGGCCTGGCCACCAGCCGAGAGTAGCCCTGTGCCCTGGGCTTGCTCGGCACAGCCAGCTCGTGTGTCAGTCAGAGTCTGCCACCAAGATTAGCAGCCTTCCATTTTAGCCTTCTGTAGGAGTCATGTTTTTTATCTTTTGTCTGCATGCAGAGAGCAGAGAGACAAAGCGTAGGCATGAGGTGGTCTTCTTTTCCCTTTTGGCGAATGAAATGGTGTTGTAAAACAAAAAGGAGTTTGTGGCTTGTTATCAGTATCAGACACTCATTTCTTGCCCTTGGTAGATCCCACAGCCTGCCAGTATTTCTCTCAGAATAAAGAACTGAACTAAGCGAATACAAATAATTCATTCAATAAAATATTTTAAGTTGAACTATGTGAACTGTGGCATGATTAAGAATAAAATGTCACCTTAAATTTATTTAAGATTAAGTTGTCCTGATCAAAAAAAAAAAAAAAAGTCTATGTCATTGCCAATCTAAGAATTTTTGCCTTGATTTATTTGCAACCAGACTACATTGACGCAGGAGCTGAGAAGACAAACCCAAGTGAATAAGTGAATAGCCAGGTGTATGGAAAGGCACAAGGACATACCTTAAGACAAATGAGAAGTGAGATTCAGGGCACCTTCTTTCATGCTTAAAATAAAATCTGGATGAAATTATGATGCGTAAGTACAAAAAAAATTCCACCTGGAAAACACAGTCATTTGGAGTTGCCTTATCCCTGACCCACTTAAAGCTCGCGAGGCGTTTACCTGTCAGCCTGAGATCTGTCTGGGCAGCATAACTTTGGTGCGTGAGCACAAGCAAACACATCTAGTTGTAAGGCATTAGCTGATGCACTCCTGATACACAAGAACACTCTTGCACAAAGTGCAGGCATCTGGAGTCATTCATGAAACGGTGCTTTCATTAAAGCAGTCAGACGCAGGATGGGAGTGCTCTGTTCAACTCCTGTCTTACCTTCAGGACATTCAAAACTCTCTTCCACTTCCAACCATCACCTAGTCTCTCTTCACCTTGTGTGCCGAAACTCAGCTGCTCTGCAGACAAGAAACAAGATGGCACTGAGCAAGAAAGAGAAGAGGAAAGAGAAGGCTGCCTGTCTACAAAGCAATATTTACATGAGAAAGCCTGAAATTCAATTCCCTGGTCATCTAATATAAAATTCACCTAAAAACAAGCATAGGTGAAAGCATTTGAACCTTTTCAGTGACAAGTACCTATATTTAGGAATGCAGCACCCATGTCTGGGGTGATCTAGTATCTACTCTTGACTGTTTCTCTAGACCACGTGAAGTATCAAACTGGAGAAGATGCAGAAAGGAGGACATTTGTTCCTCTGGACACTATCTATCCATCAGGTATGAAATGTCATCAGCTTAGAACAGTCTCCCAGTCAGACTTAAAGTGTAATAAAATCCAGGTAGATACATACCATCCCCACAGACTAAAATAAAACTGTGACTTGACAATCCTGATTATTTATTTTTCAACAATGAAGGAAGAGAAAGTAAGTTGCTTGGTAAAGTTTTCAAAGTACAATAACTTGCTGAATGTCTGCCAGAATAACTTCTTGACAGCTAGTTATGGAATTTTTCCTAAGTAGTATCAGAGGGTGATGAGCTAAAAGTTGGAGTGTACATATTTACTTATCTACACTCAAACATTCTTGTTACTGTACATGAATATTTATGCTTGAGTTATCTTTGAAATGAACTCTTGCCTGAAATTCCTTGTCAACAAAGCTGTAATGGAGTACACAAGCTTGCCTCCTTCAGATTCTTGCATGTATACACTCAGTGACACTTTCTTAAGTGATACTGTTTTACATACCATACTACAAAGGTATGTACTGTATATGCAATTTACATCTATCTGTATGCATATACTTGTGGAAGTGGGTAGCTGTCTCTGAAAAGACTCATACTGCAATAAGCTTGCAGTCTGTGCTGCAAATCCAGCACAAGAACTGTGACTTCTCAGTTATAAATAGACCTATGAAAGAGCCTATGAATAGGCTTATCGATTGCTGGGGTTTTTTGATTGCCAATTGATTTACTTAGTCACATAATAAAAATTCATTATATTTTGTGGTCTAGAGATTTTGCCTTTTTTGTTTTTTAAATCCCATAAAGAGAATTAGTAAATTGGGTTCACACATACAGTTAATCAGTTTTATGATCTTTTATTCACTCTTAAGGTACTCGCACATGTACGTAAATACAAACATACTGCAGTGCAGCAATTATTTAAGTTGAAAAGTTAAACACAAGGCAGGATGAAGTAGGATTACAGTTGTTTATACAGACTCAATTCTAACTTGAAGTGCAATCTTTAATAACATGGCCACTCATTATCACTTTTCCTTACAGGATTCGTGACGTATTTAGGGATGAAGGTGGACAGAGTTCATTGATGAACATGTTTCACAGTTTGGTTTTCCTTGTTCAGTGTTTACTATTATGTAACTCCTGTGGAAATGAAATAAGCTAGCTGGGAGAAATGTGGTGTTTGGAGACAGGCTGTACAGTAAGGCCTTTGACAAGAGTACAAAACTAGGTGATATACATGTCCATCAAAATTAAAACCAAAGCAAAACAGAAAAAAAAACCCAATCCTTCTGACTAAACATTGTCCAGTGATTGCTGCATTTATTGCTAAGGATGCCAACATGAAACACATAATGCCATAATGCCATGCACAGAATCATGACCAGACTGATTAATCAGCTTAAGGGAAGTTCTATGTTCTGGGTGGAAAATTGTTTAAATGCGCCAGACAATTTCAGGATGTTTTTTACAGAAATTTATAATAAAAAAAGAACCTGTGGATCGTTTGGGGAGTAAGAAATATATAACAAGACATATTTTTTATTTGCTGCAGAAATATGGCCTCTTTGGAAATTTTTCTGAAATCCAAATAAGTGCCAGAAAGAAAAAAAGAACCCTGCAGATATGCAACATTCTTTCTCTTCTTTCCAAATGCTTTTATCTCTTTGCTAATTGCATTAGCAGTTCAATTCAATCATGAATCTGACACTGACCACACTCCAAGAATATTCCACTGACATCAAAAGAATGCTACCCTTGTCTATTAATAATCCCAAACAATAACCTTTCAATTCACTTTTTGAGGTTCAGTTCCTACAATCAACACAGTTAGCGTGTTGCTGGTGTTTATTTTTACTATAATTAATATTATAATTTGAGTAATTAGCAGATATAAATGAGAAATATGCTTGGTATTATGTTTATAATTATAAATAATATCATATTACTATTGCACTGACATTAACTATGATCCAGTTAAAGCAATTTCAAAAATTTATATAAAATACTCATAGTCAATGTCATAAAATTTGAAAGCAGTTCAGGATCAAAATATTCTTAAGGAATAAGTCCCTGCAAATGCTCATTTAAAGGAGAAATTTATAAAACAGATTTGTCTTGTGAAGAGCAAGCTTTCTCCAATTCATAGAGATTTCAGGGTTCTTACTCAGAGATTTATGAAGATACAGTACCTATCCTTCCTCATTTGTGGTTGTGGTACAGACCTTCTAAGTCATAAATTCATGAGAGACTCCTTTAAGAAAAGTACAGGAGACTAAGCATAAGAATCATGAGGGAGCAACGTAACTGTACAAGAGATTTTATATTCTGTTATTGGAAAAAAATTCCTAAAGACAATCCAGAGGCTTGTGGAGAAAAGCTGATAATTAATAAATCAACATATCAACAGCGTTGAGAACACTTTTCTAAAAAAAAGTTTGTTGGGAAAAAGAACCGAACGATGCCAAATCTGAGGTTATTGGGGGAGATCTTTTCTCAGCTCTCATAATCCACAAACAGACTTATAACACAGACATGACATCATGTTTGTGAGGGAAGAAAAAAACCTGTTTCATATTAATATGAAAGACTGCATTTGAGAATTCTGTTTTGTTTCAGACAATAGTGAAGGTAATACCATGTTAAAATATTTTATCCTGCATCTGTATTATCAATGACTGTGCATACAGACACACACACACTCCTGGAGTTCCAAAACAATCTAGTAGACCCAGTGAAATTACTTCATGCTAAAATGTCCATTTCTGTTTGTTTTTCACTGAGAAGTAGTTTTCAGAATGAAAATTTAACTTGCCCAGCATCAACTGAGGAGGCATCATGTCAATGTATGATATAAAATACAAATATTTCATTATTATTTTTACTTTTAAATGATTCATAGCTGAATCAAACATTAAAAATATAGAAAAGGAGTGTAGTTTTATGGTGCTATCATACCAGCCATAAAGAATTATGTACGGGATACTTCTGCTGTTTGTAAGGAAGTGTTATGGCTGACATGGGTCTAAATCATAAGTCTGAAATTTTCAGAGCAGTGTAACAGGAAACTAAGCTAAAGATTCATAGTTTGTCTCATATGCTTGTCATGTAGCTACCCTTGATCATCCTTGACAGATTTCTTCCTAATTTTTCTAAGTTTATCATCCTTAGTGGTGGAGTTGGCAGTGTTCGGTTTACAGTTGGACTCAATGATCTTATGGGTCTTTTCCAACCTAAATGATTCTATGATTCCTATAAATCCTCTTTATATATTGAAAGGCTGCAATAAGGTCGTTCTGGAGCTTTCTCTTCTCCAGGCTCAACAGCCTAAACTCTCTCAGACTGTCCTCATAGGAGCGGTGCTCCATCCCTCTGATAATTTTTGTGGCCCTCCTCTGGACCCACCTCAACAGCGGGTCCAGTTCCAACATGTCTTTCTTGTTCTGGGGACCCCAGAGCTGGACACAGTACTCCAGGTGAGGTCTCACCAGAGTGGAGTAGAAGAGCAGAATCACCTCCCTCTACCTGCTGGCCATGTTTCTTTCTATGCAGCCCAGGATACGATTTGCTTTCCAGGCTGCAAGCACACATTGCTGGCTCATGTCCAATTTTTCATCTGCCAATATCCCCTAGCCCTCCTCTGCTGAGTTGCACTCAATCCATTCAACCCCAGCCTGTATTGATATTGGGGATTGCCCCAACCCAGGTGCAGGACCTTGCGCTGTGCCTTGTTGAACTTCATGAGATTCACATTGGCCAACTTCTCAAGACTGTCAAGGACCTCTTGGGTGGCTTCCCTTCCCTCTGGAGGATCAACTGCACCACATAGCTTGATGTCATCCACAGACTTGCTGAGGGTGCACTCAATCCTACTGTCCATCTAATTAATAAAGATATTGAACAGTATTGGTACTAATAAGGACCCCTGAGGGACATCATTTTTTTCTGATCTCCATTTGGACATTAAGCCATTGACTGCAACTCTTTAGATGTGTCTATCCAGCCAATTCCTTTTCCATCTAACAGTCCATCTGTCAAACCCGCAACTCTCCAACCTAGAGACAAGGATGTTGTGTGGGATTGTGTCAAAGACCTTACAGGAATCAAGGTAGATGAATGATTTTGCTGCTATGAAAATAGATAGATGACATCCTCTTATGATTTGGGTTTTTTTGCTCTGTTGGTTCATTATTAGGTATCTGCTTAAGCTTTTCCCCCAGTTTATTGAGCTACCTATGTAAAGATGTAAGTAATGAAAACAAAACGGAATACATATTAATATATAATCAGCAAATGCTCCTGCTTATCAAGTGTGTGCAAAGTAGAAGCTTGGCCGAGATTAAACTGTTCACTAGAAATACCTGAATTTACAGAAAATGATTCAGTGATCACCAAATTTGGTAGTACTGATTAGAGACAGTCCAGCTCTTGCTGCCAGATAACCAGTTCACATGTGTATCTTCTGCCCATGAGCAAAACAAACTGTCTAAATAGGTTATGCTAAGAACTGAAACTATTCCCACATTCATTTGCAATTCTTACTTTTAGACACTAGTGTTTGATTAACTTTCCTCTGGTGTTTATTTAAGCAAAGTAATCCTTATCTTCATATAGGCAGTCCTATTAACTTTATTGGGAGTGATCAGATACTGTTGAAGTTAAGAATGCTCTTAGATGGTCTTACAAGTTATATTATGAAATTTTTAGTAAACTTTATAAAGCACGAGGAAAACTGAAAACCAAATAAAGGAAAGTTTTTTGTTGTGTAGGAAATGGGCAACTAAAGCAGTATAAAAATTAATAAAACCTCCAACATTAAAATAAAAAAAGGCACACAGACCTGGACTGAATTTCACTAGGCCAGGAACTGACTGTCTTCTAGAACTTATCTCAAATTGCTACTTTAAATGAAGTCACATAAAGCATATACTCTCTCAATTATGAGTAATTTGGAAATATTATTCAAATTATGTAGTTCATAAACTTATTAAGAATGAACTGTTTAATGAAAATAATACCTGTAGCTCTTTGTATGATTCCTAGATTTTCCCTGTGTATTATATATTTTTACAAAATAGACTAAAGATTGTTTCATATTCACCAAAATCCTGTAACTGAGGAAAACTTGCCCCTTTTCCCTTTTATAATGGGAGTCCACGTTTTATTTATAGGATAAGTAAGAAGGGAAAAATAACAGGACTAAATTTTTGCCTTTGGGAATATGCAAAGCTCTAAGAAAAAGGTTTGTTTCTACATAGTATTAACACATCAAACTGTTATTGAATAAGTTAACAATTGTTTAAAAAGTTATGTTTTTCAGATTCAGTTTATTAAAACAAGAATAAATGTACATTTTAAATTATCAAGATCTGTAATGTAAAGTTTACTTTCAATATGAAAACTCTCTTTTCTGTGTAGCAGCAGTCAAAAATTAAGGTTTCAAAGGAAATCCTCTAAGTAACCCAGATCAGTGACTTAAGATCTTTCTTGCAGATGTTCATATATTAAAATAAGGGATACTGTGAATGTAAAAAGGAAATACAGGTTGGAGTGAGAAGTGTTTGAAACAAATCCCTGAGGTCAAGAATGAAAAACAAAGAAGCATTCCTTGGCTACCTCGGAAAAATCTGAACAAAACATCCTCACCTGTAGAAAATTCCACTTCCTGTAGATTTTTTTAAAAAAAAAAGTACTATTTTGTCCTTGTATTTGTTAACAACTCTGTGGTCTAGCCAAAATTCCCAGGTGTTTGGGCTTTTCCTTGACACTACATTTTTCACAAGAAGGGACAAGTTTGCATCTTTTGCTACAAAAAGAAACTGATTCTCCTATTGCTTACAATGCTTTAAAACTGATGTGTCTTCATCAATGATCATTCACACCGATAAATGTGTGAAGTCTCTGGAGTCATTATTCTTATCAGTGTACCACAAACCCTTAAATCCTGCACGAGACAAATTTTTCATTCTGAAAGTGACAGTATATAAAGCAAAATCAGAAAAGGGTAATTTTTGCTTTTGAATTTTGAGAAGGCCTTAAGAGGAAGCAAGCTTTGTTCCATTCATCTGTTGGAATAATGAAACAGAAAACAAATATCTTGGGGAACACCTGATGCTGACTTTGGATTTTAATGCAATATTTTTACAGCCATAAAACTTTAAGCATTAGAGTGACCTAATGAAGAGTAGCACCGCAAGTTGCTATTAATTCTGCAACAACAAAAATGGTTCTTGTCTATCACTCTTAATAACCATGTAATATGGGACAATTATTATCATAGGCTCTATTGAAATACATTAAAAAGTAAAACATGAAGTCTCTAAGTACTTAATTTCTTTCCTCGTTAGGGAAGGTACCCAAGAGCATCAAAGGTGTTTCAGAGCTAGTATTTGAATTTAGTCTTTCTAACACATAAAGCCAAACTTTTGACACATAATAAACTTTTTCTGATGCTAATACTGTCACACCATACAAAATAGGCTTGTGAAGTGGCTAAAAGATAGTCCTGGTGAAACACAGCCCAGGTGTGTGCTCAGATCTCATCTATCCAAAATGGTCTTGGCAAATACTTTAGGCTGGAAGAGTGGGCTAACAAGAACCTTATGAAGTGAAGACAAGTGTAAGGTCTTGTACCTGGGAAAACATATTCCAGGAGTGCAGTACTGCACTGAGGAGCAGCTCTGTGGAAAGGAACCTGGGGGTCCTGGTGGACAAGAAGCTCAATATGAGTGAACAGTGTGCTGCTGTGTCAAAGAAAGCCAACAGGGTGCTGGGTTGCATCAACAAGGACATCACCGCCAGAGATAAAGTCATTATCCTACTCTACTCAGTGCTTCTCAGGCCACATCTGGCCAAAACTGTGTTCAGTTTTGGTCCCTGATATACAAAAAAGATGTGGACAGGCTGGAGACTGTCCAGAGAAGGGCCAGAGATGATCAAAGGTCTGGGAAGCCTGTCATACAAGAAAAGGTGGAGAGAATTGAGCTTATTCAGCCTTGAGAAAAGAAGGCTTAGGGGAGACCTTATCAGCATGTTCCAGTATTTAAAGGGTGGCTACAAAGAAGATGGAGACTCCCTTTGCACAAGGAGTCACATGGAAAAGACAAGGCGTAATGGGTAAAAGTTACTTCTGGGGAGATTCCAATTGGACGCAAGAGGAAAATTTTTCACAACGAGAACAATCAGCCATTCGAACAACCTTTTCCCACGTTTAAGATTCAGCTGGACAGGGTGCTGGGCCATCTTGTCTAGACGGTGCTTTTGCCAAGAAAGTTGGGACCAGATAATCCTTGAAGTCCCTTCCAACCTGGTACTCTGTAATTCTATGATTCTATGATTATCTTCAGAAGCCTAATGGTCTTCTGCCTGCTCTGATTAGTCAGTGCATGGAAGTAGGTTCTTCCAGAGGAAAATTCAAAGGAGAGGTCTAACACAGAAGATCCGTAAGGTGACCTCTAGGAAGGGTGACCTACTTTCCATTGATTTTGAAGGGTGTCAGGGAAAACTAGCCAGCTAACCTATGTGGCTCAGTTTAGTGTTTAGCTATCAGTGACATGAATACCTACTAATATTTAGTAGTATTAATTCATTCTTACAGAAACAATAGTTCTGCAAATGGGGATATGTTGTGGATGACTCCCTATCACCTACAGTCTGATGCACACTTCTATTAAGCTCCTTGGTGCTGAAAGGATGACAGTACCTCCTAAAGTCTTGGCCATATGAGCACCCTTATTGTTGTTATCAGAAGCAGCACTGGTAGAAAATTTTAGCAAAAGAGACCTTCAAATACATCTCATAAGAGAAAACAACCTCTTCATCTCTGTTTCTTGAAGTGGTTTGCAGTCTTCACAGCCCTTTGTACATTCTAGAGCACAATTTAAAAACATATTTCTTTCTAAGAACCACAAATCAATATCTAACTGGCTTCGTCTAATACAATTACTGCCCTCCTTAAATTTGAGTTTATTTTATAAAAATAATAGGGCTATTCTAGTCTGCTCAATAAAGCAGACAAACTGTCTAGCTTCAGAGATCTGCCAGAACAGAGACAGTCATATTTTACAATGTCAATCTGGAGTCAGCTGTGGTCAGTGATATCACATTTTTCCTGTTCATTGCTCACTACTGGGGGTGGAAGAAAAATAAAATAAAAGAAAAAAGTGTCCTCTCCCTTTTTTAATAGAGTATGGTCTTTTTATAGGACTACAAAGATCTAACATTCAAGTATTTCATGACTGGACCATGTAGTCCTAGGTCACCAGAAGCATGTTATGCTGTGGTGAGGGCGTAAAGAGAGTCTCTGGCACTCTCTGCGCCTCTCATTAATGTTTCTAAACAGCTCATCACAGGCTGGAATTGCTGAGCAGTATTATACAGAGCCATGCTGCCTTTTGATCACTGTTTGGACTCTTGCTGTGTACGTCGTCTGAGCGTGTCTCACTTTGCAAGAAGTGATTTATCATTGCTGCCCTCTCACACAGCAAGACGTGCATCAGTCACTGTAGTTGGGCTTAAGCTGTGTGGAGATATACTTTGAATCTGAATTTAAGAAATGGATGCAAGATCTCTGATGTAGTATACATGCAGGTTTTGTTCTTTTTCGAAGATTTGGAAAAAGTCAGGGAATGAAAATGTCTGATCTAGTTGTGTCCCATTTCCATTGGGGTTTTCAGTGCTCCATAGTACACGCGGATCAGTATCTTTCAAGCTGTGCTCAGGTATTGATCTTATGTGTGAAAAATTTGAGAAGGCATAAAACCAGGGCCAAAAAAAAGAAAAAAAGCCAAAACAGTCTCCCATTTTAATTATGGGTAAAGTGGCTTTTTAAAATATATTTTCCCAAGAAATGTACTTGATATGGAATTAAATTCTACAAAGCCCCTGCTTAGAACAGCAGGAATTCAGATGTATGGGAACATTAATTTATGAACTTTTATTGTAAAATTTTATTGTGTTCATGCATGCTGAAACTATAGTGTATTTGCAATGACCCATGAGATAGCATATTTATGCAGTACTTTTGAAATATCCTCTGTATAAACAAAATAATTGAGAAACCTCAATGGTGAAAAATCCACATTCATTTAATATCAGATTGAAATGTAAAGGAATCTATGTGTTCGGTGGCAATACTGAAAAATTCTCATAATGAACCTTTTTTATACATGAGCAGTCTATCACTTTCAGGTTCAGCTGATCATACCAATATACAGCAAATGCACCCACCCAAATGGAGCGCATATACATATATATATGCAGAAGCAGCAGCACACATGCTGGATAGCTGAAAAATCTTGAGCTAAAATATATATGCTTTTTTTGAAAATTCTGACAAAAAGTTTTTACCAGTTTGACAGTTGCAAAGTACCTTTATAGAGAGATTTGTCATCTATGTTTAGGAAATGCTTTGCTTTTCCTTGAGGTAGTAAAGGCACATCTGATTTCCTGTGCACAGTACTCTCAAAGCGCTGATGACGCCAATTTGGGTCTATCCTGCTGGAGCAGCTCGCAGAATAGTTTATGCACCAGCGTGGTCTCCCTCCACACGAGGCTTCTTGTATTCCTAGCATCAGGACCCTGGTGAAAGTGCCAGAAAAGAAGCTGCCAGGCATATTTAAGAGGAATGACTTTTGAAAGTTAGGATTATTATGAGAATACACTGGGAATACATTGCGGAGGGAATCAAACATCAGTAAAGGAGGAAATGCAGCCACCATGGAAGAATAATGTAGGTGAGATATTTGAAAGAATACAAAAAAAAATTGAAAGGTGTTACCAAAATGAAGATAAGTACAATTCAAGAACAACAAAAAGTTTCAACTGAGATGACAGGTGAGGCAGAGAATTCAACCAACGGTGAGAATGAAGGGTGGGAGACAAAAACAGGAGGACAAACTGGCTGTACAAGGAAGTAGCAGTTTAAATGATTTTGTTTACTAGAGACTAAGCAACAAGTAATGTGAGAGAATGGTTGGATAGTCAACAATGAAAATACAATTATTAATGACATTATTAATGTTAATTCTTCCCTGTATATATAGCATATATAATGCTAGACCTCTTACATATTTTCACTGGGTAAATTGACAGCAGAGTGGTTGTCTCAAAATTTATTACAATGTCACTAAAAAATGATTATGTTTTAGATTAGAGCATTCAAATACATTTTCATCTGGGTTTACATTTGATATAGACTTACTTTTCTTAGGCTCCTCTGGCTACATACTCATTTATCTCCTTCAGAAACAGGTATGAGCATGTGTATAGTAAACTGAATTAACCTAATTCAGCTATCTTCTTAACAGAAATCATGTTGAGAGTTGCAGTATGACTTCAGATTGCTCTGGTACACAAGGATGTAATTGAAGCCATTCGCTCATCCATATACATGCACATACATATAGACATGCACGTACGTGTACAGGTATACATATACATGTTTGTATAAACATACTTATATCTATTACATTGCATTACATTAGGTCAAGGCATAATATATATTTGTAATGCCCATTAGTTTACAAGTATAAGTATTGTCTCAATGCAGAATAAAAAGAAACTAGTTTAGGATAACTATAATTTGGCTGGGATACGATCTTTTCTATGTCCTCTGTGGGGCCTCCTTAGAAAATGGTTTGTTATTTCATATTAAAAAAGGGAAAAAACCCACCAGGTTAATTTTTGTTAGCCTAAGGGATAATTTGAAATCTGATATTATTAGTATGCCAAGTTTCTAAATATATATGGCTTTGTTGTCTGTGAATTGAATAATCCGATTTAGTAACAGGGTAAATTTGCATAGATATGTAAACTGAGAATTACAATGGAGGACCGCATTAACTTGATTCTGTTTTTAAATTGCCTATGTTCTACTAAAGAGACATTAATTTGGAAAATGCAGTCAGCTGTTTGGATGGAAGCATTCAGACTTGGCACCTGATTTCTGCTATGAAATATTTACACTCAATTGCTATCTAAATATGTTTTATGTTGCACCTTACACACATTTCCAATAATCTGTCTGTTTGATTGTGTAGGCTACACCCATCATCATGGGGTGTGAATGCTTAATGAGTTTCTCATCTCCACAAATCAACTGCTCAAAGGAAAGAGCTAGCATAAGATAATCTTTTGACTCAAAATACAGTGATTGTATTAGATAAAATACAAAGAGATAAAATACAGAGCAGTATACTCAGTGCTTCACCAACAGCAAAGTATAAGGGGACATAGATTAATGACAACTCAAGTACAAATGAATATTTCATGTATTGCTTGGAAGACCTCTCTTGAAGACTGCAGCTAAGAGGGGGCAAATGTCCTTCAGTACAACCATTTTGCCTCAGTCTGTACGCATCTATAGCTTGTTGCTACTAACGTGTCAGACACCAGAGCTAGTAATAAGTAGTCAAGTGATGACTAGCTCTGCGCATAACTTCTGGCACCAGGAGCAGAAAATTTTAGCTATAGGCATCAGGGGTTGATTGATACCTCATCATGAGCTAGCTGGCTTGTTTATCAACACTGTGGGAAGAATATTGTTACAGCACCTGATGCTGTACAGTCTAGAGCCTGAGACTGCAGGAAGACCATTACAGAATAAATTTTTGCAGGTAACATACAACATAATTTGATGAGCGGATTGGTCAGTAAGGAGACAATAAAATCATATACAAACTAGCTCATCTATGTCCCATCAAATAATCATCTTTTTTGTCTCTCAGAAATACAGAACTCTAAGATCTGACAGACATCATTAGCTCTTCAAAATCAGTCAGGTAAGGTGGTCAGCCTGGCAAGCAATAAAGGCTGTTTGAAGAACTGATAAATGCCAGAAGTTCAGGTACCAACAGACGGTTAAAAGAGGGCTGCAAGGCATTGATCAGAAATTCTCTTTGCTCTTTCGATCAATAGCAAAGTTAACAATGCCATCTGACTACAGTGTGTGCAGTCAGCAGGATTAATTCCTCCATAAACTCAGCTTAAATAAGTTCAATCAGAAGCAGTACTAATATATAGTTAGTTTGTCTTTATGAGGTCATAAATACAGATCATAATGTTGTCTAATATCAACGCTGACTCTTTCACAATGGAGCAAGGAAACAACTTACTAGATGCAGGGATATACAAACAAAGCTGAGAGAAAAGATTCAGTTAAAAATATAGCTTGTAGTTAATTTACATTGCTTTATGTCTTATTTTTGCCCTTCTCTTAAATCACAGGATTTGAACTAATGCCATTTATGCTGATGCTTGCCTTTCACTTGCAGAAGTCAATCTCCTTCCTCTTTTTCAACTTAAGAAGCAAATACTCCATGTGAACAACTGCAATTTTGACTTTGATACAATTAAAACCTTTTTTTTATTTATATCCCCCAAAATGTCCCTGGACTGTAAATTTATTTGAGAACTGAAAGTAAGAACATACTTCTACCCACGGTATGTTTTTTATAAAACCCTGAATCTGAACATCCTTCTGAAAGTTGTGGGTAACTTGAAAAGGACTGTGCATTCAGATTTATATTTTACAAAGTGACCTTTTTGTTAAACCAGGCAGAATTAAAACCCCACATCAGACAGCCAAGCTCCAGTTTTTGAGTTTCTGAAACCTCCATCTAAATGTCATGGTTTGAGGCCACGTCTTGTTTTCCTTTCATGATATAATACTGCGTAAATCTGATAACTCTAAATCATACCCCTTAGAGCTAACCTTCAGACTTATTAAAATCAAACTGCCATAGTGACCACACCAGTGATACTAAATGGCACCATAAAATATGCCCAGTAGGTCATAAGCAGAAATTTGAAGAAAAAGACTGTTACATTGATAAAAATGAAAGATAAAAAACAGAGATATGTGTGCCTCAATTGTGTGCATTATGTAAAGTTATTTCAGAAAGCATTAATCACATTCACATCCGATGCTCAAACAACTCTGCATTGCCCTTGAGAGAGTTTTATTGCTTTTTGTGGTGTTTATTTAAACACAATATTTTCAGTGTCACTTAGGCTTTGCTTTCCAAACTATAAGATGATTTGTACAATACTTAGGTTACCGAAACACAGTTATGAGAGAAATCAGCATCTTTTCTATGGAATGAAGGTCCTTTTTTAATAGGTCAAATTTCATACAGAATTTATTAATATAATACCAAAAAGCAGAGTAAGATTTGCACTAACTTCAAATCAAAACTGTATTAATCTTTGGAAGCAGGGGCCCAGACTCCTGTAATGCTGAGCACGCAGCTGTAGTTTAACGAACACATAATAAATGTTCTTTCCCACCCAGCATAAACAAGGTCACTTCAAAATTAAATGTCTGAGGTAGATTTAACCCCCTACATAAACTCATTCTGAAAAATATTTGCCTTTCTGTGACAGAAGGATAGTACTGCATTAAAGAAATTAAATTTGCAATTCAATTTAAAAATTTTTTAAACCATATACTCAGTAGAATTAAGAGTACAAGGTATTTCAGGCTGCCCTTGAAGAGTGTATACAAAATACAACCGAATGCCTCAGCCTAATTGGGGCTGCAGTCAATCATTGTGAAGCTCAGAAACAGATAGCATGTCTCATCTTTGTGCCTTAGGGATAGATTTATATCGGTCATTGGCATATAGCTAATCAGGGTACAAAATTCTTGTTCTTACTAAAATTACTCCTGGAAAATCCTGTCCCTCATCATTGGAAATGGATGTGAAACGGCAATTCTAGCCATGATGATAGGACTGGGTTAAGGAAGGTAAACGCAGGTGAGCAAAGTGAAGTGGACAAAGATGTACACAGAGGGATGGATTCAGGCTGCAAGTTACAACCGGGTGTTAGGGCCCGTGTTCTTAGTGTGCTCCTAAGGACTCTTCTAGCGAGACTATCCCAGTCTAACAACTTCACGCCCACAGCACGGGCCAGTCAGATACCCGGTATACCTGCCCTGCTTACTAGCCGCCTTCAGCATCTGCACTTAATTCTCTGCATCAGCATGTAGAGACAAGCAAATTAGTAAACTCTGGAGCACCAGCTTCTATGGAGGCCTCACAGAGTCTCCAGAAAAAAATCCACTGCTAGTGACAAGAACATGATGATATCACCACAGGAAATTCAGCCCTAACAAGGGTCTCAGAGGTGTATCAATCTGCCTGTAGTAACAGCAGAACACAATTACATTGCGAGAGGGAAACAAATTTATTTTTTCCTTTCTCAAACCCATTCTGCATGTACATTACCAGCACCAGAAACTGCACTGCTCCCTAGAGACTCAGCAACAGGCCATGACTCTTCAGCTGCTGGAAACCTGTACAGCTGCTGGAAACCTGTACCTGTACCAAGGCTTCTGTATTAACAGCCTTGGTAGCGCTGGTGTGAAAACACCTGCATGTGTCAGAACTCCGATGCCTTCCATCCAGATCAGCTTCTCGCCTGTGCTCTTGTCCATCAATAGCCATGCCATCAGTGTCCCAGCTGCTACCTGTCCTGGGCTGCCATGATACTAAAGGCCATATTCTCATGCCTTTAGACCCTCATCTGTTTCAGGCTGATCCTTGGCTTCTGCTAAGTGACCACCAAGAATGCTTTGAGGCCCCTTTTGCATGTGAAAAGAAAAATAATTCTTTATATTAGAAGCTAGTACACAAATCTATGCTCAACAAATGCCAAAGAAGCAGAGAGACCTCTTTCAACTACCTTCAGGAAAAAAATCACACCAAAGGTGTGTGCTCAGGCTGCTTAAATCTGCTCAGCCTCCATGAGCAGTAATAGGAAATGCATATGTATATAAAAGAAAAATATTTTTATTCTTGTTTTTCCCTGGATATATCATCCAGATTTTAAAAGCAACTGTGTTATATGACTTTCTCTGCCTCTGAGATGTAATAGATGGAAGAAAAACCGAAAATATTAATTTCACGGTTTTTTTAGACATTTTTTTTCTCTCACGCGTAACCTAAGATTTTCTTCCTATACTTAGCAGTTGTTTTTACTCCTGTTAATATAACTGTTTCAGTATTTAATGCTTCTTAATTATGTGAAAGCATTGTATTTGGAGGCACAAAAAATTATGAAAGGTAAGATAAAAGCTAGCAAAAGTAAAATAAACTAACATTTGGTATGATAGTAGTCCCCCCAATACTGGAATGAGTGTTCACAGCCTTTCTTTCAAAGCTTTACTAAATAGTAAGATCAGTGGAAAAGTCTAATTTACTTCTTTCCCATCTGTTTTCTTAAAATGTTTATAAATTTTTAGTTAGATTTGATATTTAGATTCAAGTGAAAATGTAACAGCTTCATTTAATTACTTCACTTCTTTTTAACAAGGTCATTTTTGCAGACAGCAAACAACTATAAATCACTGACTGCATCATTTTCATCTTATTCTTACATACATGTATGCCGTCTTTGGATACAGAGTCCTGAATATACGAAAGAATTTTCTGTGACTCTAACATCTCTAACAAATCACAGAGCCACTGTTGCACCATTGAAATTTTCAAAGCATCTGTGCACTGGTGCAAAGTTATTTTTCTTAGTTGAAAGCCTCAATTCAAGGAAGCAAGGAACCTTCATTTGAATATTTGGCCAATCTGATAATCCACTAAAAATCTGCCATGTGGTTAAGAAGATTTAGGTCCCGGGTGCTCACTGATTACCAGCTACTAGGGTCATAACAGATCTCCCAAACTCTTCACAGTTTCAGAAATTGCCCTAGTAGGTTATGCCAGGTTGCAACGAGACTTCAGGAGCTAAAAAGCAAGGCATAGCAATAGACTATTCATAATGTGTCTGTATGTTCAATATTAACTGTATGAAGGAAATACCAAAGCTCCTTAGGAGATATCAAGAGCTTGCAAAAACAAAATTGAGGTGAGTGAAAAATCACTCCAGAAGCCTTGCCACCGAAGCCATAGGCAAAACATTTTTGCAGCTAAGGATGACTCAAGGTAAACTGCCTTCATGTTCACTAACTCATAAAAAGCTCAATTACACGGAAATCTCTCTAAGCACATTCTGTGTTAACTGACCACCAACCTTCAGAAACTACGGGTGCCGCCTTTGTGGTTCACAGTAGGACTTAAATTCATGGTTTCCTATCAAACAAATACTATGAATCAGAACCGGCACTATGAATAAACTAGATTTTGGAGGGACACATCGTGAAATATATTTCTTCCTCACAAATCTGATATGCTTTTCCTGCACTAACTTTTATGGCTAGTAATGATCTTATTTTGAACATCCACTGTTAACCATCAAGTTATGATTGTACCACTTTCAGAAAGGTGTGGAAAACATTGAACTGCCTAATGTTTTGATGTAATAAAACTATATCACCTGAAAGTGTTGAAAAATGAAAGTGAGATGCAATTCTGCAATTTTGGGAAGCAGAAGATAATTCTGAGTTGGATCAACTGGAAGAAGAAGAATCAAGCCAAAAAATATAAGCAAAAATTGGAAACTCTCTAAGACTGCTTAAAGAAAACTATAATCCTTCAGAGAAAGACAATGATATTAGGTAAAATAACCCAGTGACATGGTTTAGAAGGAAGGTAAAAGTATGCATATAAAAATAATAGTACAAAGCAAAATTAAGAAATGAAAGAACAAAAAAGATTCTCATAAGTCATAAATATTAGGTGCTTGGAGCTGTAGAAAACTATAAGAAAACCAAAGGAAAAGGAGAAACAACTTGGCAGATGATAACAAATTAATACTTTTTTTTCTGTAGGAAGAATTTAAATGAGCCTAAAAATAGAACTGGCTCTTTTGGATAAGGTGGTAGAACTATTAAAAAAACCCAAGAAAATTGTCCAGTAAATGTTTTCTTCCAACATGTATTGTGTTTTTGGGAAACAAGAAAATATTTTCACAATATAGTAAGTCCTTGCAAAATACACTACTTTCCATTTGAACAGGAAGCAGTATACTATTGAACAGAAATGCCTAAAGTACATCAGTGGATCTATATAGTTTATTTCCTAGAATTTTAAAATTTATGTTTGATTCTTCTATCATTTGTGTTGAATTTCCATAAATATTAGGACAATGCGGTAAATTCTGAGATCTATTGTTTGGCTATTGACTAGGAGTTCAGATAAGCAATTAGCATGAGTTAAGTATTCAAAGGACTGTCAGAATGACCCAAGAGCAACAATACAATTGCTGGTATAGAAAGGTATTGGTAATAAAACCACCACTGTTCATCATACTTCTCTAGGAAATAGACGTTGACAAACCAATTTGAGTTCTTTTATATGAGTATAATGGTTTAATAACAGAGTTTTCAATAACAGTAGTTATTTTTTAAGATAGCCCAAAGTTTTATAGGAGGCTTCTGTGAACCTGAAAAACAGTATAAGAATGTAAGGTTAATAGAACTGTTCATTGCTGAAGTAATTTTTGAGCTTTTCTGCAGATATGGTTTATTAAAAATGAGGCTCAGCCAACAGAAAATGAGCATTATAGACATTAACTAGATTAAAACTTGATTGACTTAGAGGTTTCAAGATGCAACTATATGAGAGAATCTTCTCAGAGAGTGAATATTCTACTTGGTTCTGCAAGGCTGAGTTCTGGGCTGTCATCTATGCAACATTTTTATCAGTGCTTTGGAAGAGAATAAAAAATCATTATTAATGTTGTTTGTAGATGCCACAAAAGTTGTAAAAATGGAAAAATCTTGAAAAGGATTACAAGTACATAATGGGTAATCAACTAAACACGAGCTCCTACTTCAAAAGAAGCAATGCATTCTTCTGTTGCATAAATATAATAAAATCTTATATTGAATCTGAAAGTTCATATTCACTTTGTTCTTGGTAGCAATGTAAATGAATTGCCTAGTAATGCACACAATGGGGGGGGATTAGAGGCAGGGGGGTGGGTGATCCATTCACTGCAACACCACAAATAGCTAATATCCCAGTAATTCAACCCCAGAGCATTCTTTAGTCCTTCAGTTGATAATCAATGTCAGCATATAACTGGCTAGTGGTCATGCTTGCAGAGCTGAAAACACCAACATTTTTTTATTTTATTATTTTTTGTTTAATCTATGAGACCGAAAAGACAAAGATTCAATACACCTTCAGAAAATGTTGTAACACCTACTAAAAAACTTACTGTCCAGGATAAACAACTTTCTTGAAGTTTCTACTCGGAAAGGTCAAGCAAATGTGTTCCTTTGTGTGGAAAAGGAGTTTGATCATGCCCTCTGGGACCATTCTATTCCTTTAAAACCTTGTGTTTGGTATAGTTACAGCCCTCATACTAGCAAAATGGAAGTTTTCCCAACCACACCTTCACAGAAAGTTTATCATCATCGCTATGCAATATAACGTATTATTGAAACAAAGGTTTTTTGGGGAACTTTCAGTAAAATTATATGTTTTGAGCAAATAAAACACACAGATACTTATATACCTAATCGTCTGTCTGTATATAAGCAAATTATAATAATAACTCACACAGGACAAATTCAGCAAAACACTTAATGATACAGTTAATTTCAGGCAAAATTGAGGATAATGACACTGTCAGGATGCTTAAAGATCTTTACACATTTTGATGAGTAAGGACTAAAGAGATTTTCAAACTTTCTTCTGACAATTCCCTTTCCATCTATTCATTTTAAGTAGTGTCAATGCATTTTCCACCCAAGAGAGTATGTTGATGTTTGGGGGTTTTTTTACACCAGGTTTCTGACTATTTTAGTAGAAAATTATAGTATCAATTATAATTTATTTTTTAGGAAGGTTAGAGACATCGAGCTTCATAAGTTGCTGCTGGCAAAACTATTGTGTGCAAACATCAGATGCAAAGCACCAAGGGAAGAAAATTAGTGTTCTGACATGTAATAGGCTGGAACTTGCATGATCTTCATGTTAGCTCAGTGCTTCAGATCAGTTTCACTGTAGTGGCACCATCCCTCTTCAGAGGATGGGGTGAATCCACCGTGCCTAAACCAAAGTAGGCAATTACAGACCTCTGCTGGATCAAGTGACAGATACAAGCATTGTAATTAGCTAGATATTTCATTGCCATTCACTGGCTGGAAATCAGGTATATTGAAGGACTGATACAGTGACTCCAAGCAGCACTTGGAGAAATCATAAAACTCAGCTGCCTTAATACCATTGCCTTTGTAGGATTGGTAGTTGCCATTTTTGTTTAATTTAAAAGAAAAATCAAAATTTATGTTTAAAACAAAACTAAGTAATGCAAGGAAGAGTTTTTCTGCTCATGAATTGCCACAACAGATGAATATGCTGAGACCATTTGAAATTTAGCTTTGAAATTTAGCACCAAAGCACCGGAGAGAGATTTGCAGCACTCTGAATTAGTCTGTAAATCCTTTAGGAATGAATTAAGAAAATTAATTGTTTTCATTGCTGCACCTACGGGGTTTTTTTTTATTGTCTACCTAAATGAATGCTTTTCTGAAAGATAGAATTTATCTATAGTTGTTATTTTGTCCCATTGCAATTACCTGTACTCGGGGGTTCTTTACTTACGTCACTTTCTATTACGGTATAAGTTCACTTTGCCTGATACTCATATTATTTGAAATGTTACTTTTTTTGTACTTTAGAATAAAGAGAAACTTAGTTTAATGGCAGTTTGACAGCTTTTCCTCCAAGTGACAAACTAAAATTGATCAAATGTATGTTAGAGCTTTTAACTCTGAATCATGTGGTATTCTGTAGGGAATGCAGCTGGAATAAGCTATGATGTATGAAAAACACTGCATTCATAACCAGATCATTGACACTAAACTTCCACTTATTGCCTTTTGGCTGCTTGACTGGCATTTAAAAGTGGTGTCTAGGGCATCTATAATAGCTTCAGATCAAAATCCTTTGAGTTCTTTGGCACAGTCCTACTGTGTAGTTAAAACTCAGGCACTACAGATCGAGTATTCAGATAGCACTTCTCAGTCAGTATACTACAAAAGTCCTGATTTTCTTGTATAAAAGGAGGGATTTTTTAAGCCAAAAATGGTATGGCAGCCATTTAAAAAAAAAGGCAAAAAAAAACCAAACCAAGAAGCAGAGTAGTATTTCTTATTTATTTGTTTAATAAAGTTGAACGTTATACTAGTGTAGTGTCAGTCATGACATTTACAAGTGAAAAAAAATCATTTTCTCTTCAAAATTTTAACACCTGATTGATCACTTGCTTAGATTGACATTGATTGGGAGTAACTCCACTTATATCAAACCACGTTCAGCTATGTAAAACAGGCATGAACAAGTATTTACTTATAATGCTTTTCTGATGGCTTGTTGCAAGGATGCTTATGATAGATAACAAATGTATGCAGGCACCTTGGAGCAGTTTCTAACCACAGTGAAGTATACCACATATAAATATTTTTTTCCATGTACAGTCTTTCCCTGTAGTCTATCCAGTGAAATTGTAAGGTGAAGTATACATATTCACTCTAGATTGATACTTATGTTCAGCAAATAGCCGCCTTCTAGAAATTCACAGAGATTTCTTCTCCTAAAACATAAAATGTCTTTTGAAACCTAAGAAGTATTGTATGTCAACAATTTGACTTATTATTAGTAGTATCACGTTTATTCTTTACTTCTCTTCACTGGATTTGAAATCTTCCTCATTTTTGGAGACTTCATCTTTTTTCCACAGTAGGAGCTAAGAAGTTTTTTACCAACCAGCTGTGAAGAAATAAGTGAACTTTATTTCTTGACAAATCAGATTCCTTTTTTGCATTTTGTCAAAAGGTTCTCTGATATAGAATATGGCACTGCCATCTACAGAGCCGACAGACGCACTTTACTGGTATTTAAATGAATTATTATTTCTCTTTCATTGTAGCAATGCTAACGTCTATTTGGCAGTTATAACCTCATAGTGTACTCAATTTGAGGCAGCTTTGAAGATGACGCTGTAACAGCTGCCAGGGTTCTCCAGAGCTAAGTATTGTTCTCCTGCTACCTCACTTCTATCTTCTGGTCTCTCTGAAAGAGTAGTACTGGGGGAATATCATATTAAGATAATTATTATGCCTAATGCACTGTCTTCTTCAAGAAAGTTTCCTGCAGATGCAAACCCCGTGTGATGTAGATGCTGTGTAAATGTTCCTGTCTGCAAATAAATGAATCTTGCTTTCCTATGTATACAGGCATTAAGAATATGACACTTGTTAATATCAGAAAGAACAAGAAAAGTCAGAGCAATTATTCAAAAAAACAAAAATTAGGTGTGCATACTAACATTTCAAAGAACTGGGTTTCAGGAACAGGAAGGGTTGTTGCTCTTAACTTCAAAATGGGGTGTCAGATTTAGAGCTGAAAGGATGAAAAAATATATATATTCAAACACATTTTGTGTTTCTTTTTAATGCTTAAATTTGTGCTGATAACTGTTTTTCCAGATTCTATTACACATTTACCTACTATTTTGTTACCGTGGGCTGAGCAGGCTGCACTTTTAAAGGAGATGCCACAGTGAAATGAGCATCTAATCTAATTCCTAAGGACATGCTTCCTTGTTGTTTAAAAAAAAAAGAAGGAAAAAGAAGGAGAGACAGGGCTTGTAGTTTAAACATGTCAATGAAGTGGGACTAGGATAGAATATTAGATCTATATGTTCATTAAATTACTGTGTAGCTCAAACTGCTTTTCTATAAAGGATTTTCAATTATGTTCAGAATGAATGTCAATTCAAAAGTACTGAAGTAAAAGGAACAATTAGTGATGATATTTCTGCACATAAACTTCTGAATGACTTTGAGACTGTATAGAACATTCTGTACTGGGACACAGCAGAAAGGAGGAACTGGGGAGAAAGGAAAAAATTATCTAGGTTAGTGGGAATAAATTATTTAAACAATTTATTGTTCTCCTCTCCCACTTCACTCCCGTTTAATTGTGGTTCCAAAAATCAGCTGTAGAAAGCTATAGGCATAGATGAGTTTAGGAAGTTGTTTTTGTCTTTTTATATTTGTAATATCAGCACTGTTTGCATCAGAAGATAATGATTTTTGCTTTCTGCAAAGAATACCCATGCAATTTGTGGCAGCAGATGTGTGCAGTCAGGTTTCAGCAGCCACTGGCCTTCAGTGGTTCTGGTTCTCAATCTGAGACTGCATAAAACCATAGAAAAGTTGATTGGACGAGATCTCTTCAGACCATCAAGCCCAGCCTTCCTACTCAAAGCAGAACTATTGCCAACACTAGGTCAGGTCACTCCTGGTTTTATCTAGCTGAGAATCAAAAACTTCCAAAGATGAAAGATCCACAGCTTCCCTGGTCAACTTGTTTCACGGCTGCACTTAACCTTCTGGTGGAAAAATTATTCCTAACACCAAAACTGAATGTCCCAAGCCAAAAGTCATAATCCATACTTCATTTTCCTGCCTAAAATCACACTTCAGGAAGAACAGTTAAGTAACGGTGAGTGTGTCAATGATATGCAGAATAGATCAAATAGTGCTAGCAAGGCCTGAGAGTTTATCCATTACAGGGAAGATTCAGAAAAGAGAAAATAAACCAAGGTAAAATTATAGGAGAAGTGAGGAAAAAACAAACAAATAAGTAAATATAATAAAATAACTTAATGTAAAAGAGAAGATATTAATGAGAAGAACAAAGGTCAGAAAGCCAAATGGAAGGAAAACAAATTTAAAAGATGCATGAAACATTCAAAACACAAGTATCAATATGGAAAAAAGCGAAGATGCACAAAGGACCAAGCTGACCTGTAACTTAACTGTGTGGCCTGTGTTTTTACACCAAAGATGAAATTTTCCCAGAGAAAGTGGAAGCACAACAGAATAAAGTAAGAATATTACACATCCGACCCAGTAAATATAAAATCATGTAAGTATGAAATTATTTTCAAGGAGCCTTTGAAGAACCTCTTTGTCTTACATAGTACACAAGCAGTGAGACAAAAAATTCAGTGGAAGATCACTAGATTTGCAGTTGGATGGGTGTATGATTTTAGGTAACTTACAAAATTTCCTGAACCTCAGTTTTCTTGACAGTAGAATGGCAAGATTTAGTCACCCTTGGTGAACTTTTTTTACAAATACAGACAAAAAGAACTGTATGGATAGACATGATATATTATTTGTAGACAGACATACCCTCAGAAACTTGAAGTGGGCACCAGAAGAAAGGAAAAGGGAGAGAGAGGGGGGGAAAAGGAGAGAGAGAAATCTTTTTTTAAAAATGAAGATAAAAATCAGAACAGATTGATTTGTGAGACAAAACCCTAAAGCACAATATCAACATGGGCTCCCATGGCATTTACAATAGGGCATCATACAATCTAGATTCTATTTGAACTGTAGTCTGTGGATATAGAACTCAAAAAGAAGTAAGTGCACTGTGATGAAGAATGGATGTTATTGACAAGCAGGGAGTGAAGACATCTGCAGTGACCGAGACAGCTCGTGTAAGAAGCAAATACCCAGGTGACATCCTAATTACATTTAAAGCTAATAAAAGCCAAATCGCTTCCTTATTGGAGATTTTTTTTTTGTAATCCTAGTGGTTTACGCTACATTTTAAGGGACTGCTCTGATCTGGGAGATGCCTTGCTACTTAATTGATTTGATTTAGGTACTCTGTCACTCCAAAGTAAGATGTGTGTAACAGTTTCTTGAAGGATACGGGGAAGGAAAAAGCATCTGCTCCATTAGGGGTACTTGGTTGTCCTTGTTTGAGGTAGAACAGAACTAATTTTCTGTCCATTAATTTTACTTTGCAGCTAAGCATCTTCTAACTAACTACACTGTCTGAAATTAACAGCATATTGTCCAGACACTCTTCACTCTCAGAGAGATAAGACCTGATTGTTTCCAATTTATGCCAAGGAATGATATGTAGAGAGGCTCTTGTTTATACTCTTATACTTATTGCTGTAATAACCAAGGTCAGGTACTTTGTCATTTGCCCTGTTGCATGGTCTGAAGCGGAAAAACGCAGAGGGGTCGCACTTGTGGGGAGGAGTGGACAGGACAGGTGACCCAAAACTGACCAACAGGGTATTCCGTCCCATCTGCATCATGCTCAGTATAAAAGCTGAGGGACCAAAGGGTCAGCCTCTTCCTTCAATGGCCAGTGCCTAAGGAGGACTCTATCTGTTCATCTGCCTTTGATCTCTATCCGTGCATTCCTGAATCCAGATCTGGAATCTAGTCCCTGTCTGCTGCTGAGTCCAGTCTGGGTCTTTCCCAGTGCCTGCCAGTGATGTCATCAGCTTCCTGGGAGTTCAATACTGGTTTTGTATATATTGTATATATTTCATTATTTCCTTTTAATTATTTTATGAATATTTTGATTAAAGTAGTTTAGTTCCTTCTAAACTCAGAAGTCTCTTTCTCTCTCTCCCTCCTCTCCTTGGAGAGAGCAGTGGAGGGAGAGATCTGTCCTTTGTTTCAGTGGCCAGTCTGGGCCAAACCACAACACTGGTCAAAGACCTTTCCGATTTAAAAGATGGGAAGCAACAAACAGAACATAGAAAGGAAGAAACCTGACCAAGAGACCAAGAAACAGTAAGGGAGGCAGTAATAAGAACCAAACCTGGTCAGTCACACTAATTCATATGGATACATGTAATGTGAGAATGTTGATTTCAGTAAAATTATATGCTCAAGAAACTTGTCAAAATGGCATGGAAAGGAAAAGGGGAAGGCAATGAACAAAACAGGCAGAGACACAAACCTGTCAGACAAACATAATGGGTATAATGAAAAGAAACAAACCTCAGCGGTCACACTAATTGATGGGCTATCAAGAAACTGCAGGCAACCCCATACCTTGCCAACTGATAAGGATGCAAACCTGGACGGTCCAGAATATCCAAGGGGGTGGACAGTGGAACTATGTGAACTGATGAAGGAATATGCAGGGGAATGGGATCAGGTAAGAATGATGGGGTAAGAGACAGAAAGAGGTATAAAATGTGCTGGTTACATGTAAATGGGGTCAATACACTTGTCTAACTGATCCCTGTGCCTGATGATGGCAGTTTGTGCTGCCTTCCTGTTAAATCCTTTCTTGACTATGTCCCTGTGTAATCTCACCCTCTAATCTGTCTGCTACTGTGGGGACTGGTATGACTGGATATTGGGGCAGGACCTGGAGTCAGAGCAGGGGTGTGACAGTCACTGGGGACGGTTGGGGTCTGGGTAGCCAGCCATGCCCGTGCCATCTGTGTGCCTGTCTCTGGGACATGTGCTCAGATTCACTACTGGCTGCATCTGCAAACAGGAAAGCAGCAGGCTTATCCATAACCTTGGAATAGAGACCCTGGGTCCCCAGATGCCACAGGCTGGACTCCAGTAGCTGGGCAGGAGGGATCCCCAGGCTCTGAGCTGCTGGAGGCGGTGGCTGCTCTTAACATCCCTTATACTTTCTGCAATTGCTTCCATCTACCTATATTTTGCCGTAGGAGAAATAAATTCACCACCTTTTGTATTCTTCAGATTTATTTTTTTTTTTTCAGAAATATTTTTGCTATATCTCTGTGCATGGACCAGTGAGAGTGATGGTGGCTGGAACCTGTTAAGGGTCAGGGAATGCCAGCTATGTCACCCTCTCTAAAAATAAGTGCTGCAGTCACTCAGTAAGAATAAGAAAATTGTTATCCCGGCAGTGCATTCAGGCATGAATTATACTTGCATATTGTGAGTGACCAAAAAAAAAAAAAGAAAGAAAGAACTTACTGTAAGTATAGCATAGGTACAGTGAATTTGTTAAAAAACGAGAAAATGAATTATTGTTCGATAATAGCTGAATGCAAATACAAGTAGTAAATACACATAGTAGTTCATAACATTGAGGATTTTTAGATCTGTAAGGCTGAGGCACCATGGGAGGCAAACACAATCGAAATCTTTTCCATACTTGGTATTTTCTCGATCTACAGGTTTTGCTTCTGCAGTCAGGAGTGGGAGGGATGAGCAAACCATGACAGTTATTAACGTAACGGGGGTTGAAATGGGTATTTTATTTCTGTGGGTTTGCTTCTCTAATGATTGCCGACAACTTTTTGTGTAGTCTGGACACTGGATGTTAGCACTCATGACTGTGGTAAATTTCATTATCTTTTGCATGACCAAAGAGAGGCAATTTTCACCTACTTTCGGAAAATAAATAATTTTGAAACACTAAAGAGACTAGGTACTTTTGTTTTGCTACTTGAATAGTAGTTAAATACCTTGTGAAGTGAGACTGATAAGATTAAGGAATCCTGTTGTCTGAGAGTAAAGGCAAGTGGAGCAGCAGAGAACTAGAGAAACTGTTTGAAACTTGCCTATTTTGGCTGAAAAAGGAGAGTAGACTGCTCTACTCCGGCAATATTACCCAGCATGTAGACTTGAGGTACAACTCTAGTTGGGTTTGCCAGATTCAAGACCCAGACTTAAACTTCTAACCATGCAAGCAGAAGAGACGACAGAGAATTTTGTCAACTTAATATGCAGTGTTAAGGTAAATATGAAACATCATATTTTCAAGTGTCCTTTTTCAGAAGATTGGTATATGTGACCTCTTGAAGGAAGGATTAAGTGCAGGGTTGTGCTGGAAAGCTAGAAAGCTTGGGGAAATTTCTCACCCTACAGACTTTAAACACATTGCTGCTTTTTTTTCAAAGCTCTTATTACTTTTGCATATGCCTTTGCAAATCATATTCTGCAGTATATTAAATCTGAATTTTGTTCGACAACGTTAAATATATATATACATCCATTAGATTTCCTGAGACGCGTATTTGACTGAAATCTGCCTCAGCAAAGATTTTTTAAAATCCTTAAATCATAGCCAAATCACAGTTGATCTCAACTAGCCCAATAAAATGCACATCCTACAGACCTTAGTCCTGACTCAGTAAAGCAATTATATGCATCCTTTACTGTTAATGTATACCGTCGTGTGTCCTCAACTGAGAGCTTTAAAATGCTTTACTTTAAGAAGCTTATTATTTTAACAAGCCATCTTCCCTCCTGCATTTTCTGCCTCTCATTTTGCAGTCCTCTCAAATGAAATTCCTCTATGCTGTCTGTCAAACTAGGTTTTATTTTGAATGGACTTTTTATTAGTTGCTTCGTATATGGTATGTCAAGACAATGATGTTCAAGATAAATGTTTAAATCTAAAGTGTTTAAGATGATTTTAGATTAGGCACATTAATTCACCTGTCCCTACCAATTATCATTGGTTTAACAGTAATGTATGTCATATTCTCACCTGGAAGCTGGTAGATCTACAGTAAATTAAGCAGTTACGTTTTCCTTCAGTCTTTGAATACTTAATATCAGTATATTGACCATGGAAGGTGGAGCAGTCTGTTTACAACTGCAGCCTAACTCCAGACAGTGGATTTTCTATAGCTTACCTAAAACTAGTGAAAGAGATGTCAAAGATTTAAGAGGAAATTGAATCAGACCTCCAAACACAAAAATGAACGCCATCTGCATTTAAACCTAGGGAGGGAGTTTGATTTAGAGATCTGGGTGGCATATAAAGATTGTGTAGCAAAAGACTAACTGCAAATACTGTTTTAAACAAAATTCTTGTCTAAATCACTGGGAAGATTTGCTGAAATGGAAGGTGCATCAGGCCATCTGAACACCTGGGACGTTAACAGGTTGGTTTGAGTTTCTAAGACAATCAGAAACCAAGGACAAATAATTTATAGTGAAAAGTTTAATTAAAGTCATGAATGTAAAAAAAAAAATCTTTTGTTTTCCAACAATGACAAGCAAAAATATACAGCCAAAAAAAAATTAAAAGAAGTTCAACCATTGTCACATATTTGAGAATCTGATCATATTTACAGTGATGTCTAGGTATAAAATGGTTACTGAAAAGCTCAATATTACAGCACCTGTTTCCTTGTGCAGTTCAGGGGGAAAATGATTTACCTTAAAACATCCTTCTTACAATCTAGAAAGCAGAACAGGAAGCTGTTTGAAAATGGCCAGTAAGGACACACTGAAGGAAAAACTCTATGTTAAATACAGTCTCTCTAGATAATGGGTGCCTTACTTACTTTTGTCATCATTTTCTGCCTAAATCTTTCTGTCCTTTGCAAACTACTCAGTACTCAGGATGATACAGGTCTTTCTCTTCAAGGCAAGACTCAACTGTAGAGGAAAGGTGCATGGAATGTGTTTGAGTTTAGTGGTATTTTCCAGGAACTGGCATACACATAAGCTTTCATGAGAGAGATGGAGAGTTAACAACAGTTTTCTGTTTACATCACTATTCTGAGATGTAATAGACTCAAGTTTAAGTGCAAGTATGCTACTGCCAAATTGTGTACTCATGGAAAACCAGTAATTTATTGATCCTACAGTAGGTCCTGTGTGGTTAAACAACATCTGCGCCTGAACTTAGCAGTTTACACAGAAGCAAGACTTGTTTTCCTGTAGGATTTGTGCTGTAAGTGTGACCTTTCAAGGTCTGTCACATATCAAAGGGAATTCCTTCTCTGTGCATTTTATCTTCTTTGATTGTCCAGGATACACATTTTTCAAGTCAGGGATTTTCTTTCCTAATTTTCTTGTGAGGTGCCTGTCATACTTGGGACCTCATTTTAAGCTGAGGTATCCTGAGGTGGCTGAAATATAAGGCAAAGGATATCATCATGTAAGTGAAGAATAAAAAGAATACTCTCAGCCCTAATGGTCCTGTTCATTTTTTTGTTAATACTTGGAAACATAAAAATTGGATATTAGAAGCAATAGGCTGAGGCTAATTTGAAGTCAGCTGGGGCTGGAACAGACTATGACTTATTCAAACTGTTTTAATATGAAATGCTTACGAGTTCCCATGATATCTCATTTTATCTTCTGGTAGAGTTCCTTATCTGAGTTTGTTTTCAAGATGAATGCAAATGACAATAAATCTTGCTCTTGTGGTCCCTACCTAATATGAAGATAACGCAGTTCATTTTAAATGTGCTATATCTTCTCAAGTAAAAACTTAATCCAATTAAATAAATGCCTCACTAGATCTTAAAGTGTCCCAATTCAAATAAAAAAAAAATCTTCTTAAAAGGCTTCTTATGTTAAAATGATAAGAAGTGCATTCTCAGATATAAAAGAGCTTAATTCTGCTCTTAAAGCTTATGGTGAAACCTCCAGTAATTCATGGCTTTTTTCATCTCTCACTACACATTCCTACATCTACAGTTGAATAAAAAGCCTAAAAGCCTGTGTTTATGAAAATACATGGCACAAGTTTGTTTATTAAACCCATGGAGAAAACCTCCACTTGGAATTGGTAGCATTTCTGGGTTTTTCTGATGGGACATAAATTCTCCTGTATTAACATGTGCTGACCCGCATTAGTTCAGTGTCAGATGAGGCAACAACATCTAGCAGCCTACCTGATTTAGCAATCACAAATCAAAATAAAACCAAAATAACATAAACACAAGGAGAAATGCACGTTCCACATTTCCCAACAACACCATGATTAATGAAGTTAGTTCTTGAAAAAGTTTTAAGTGTGTTACTGCAGTTCTTTTCATAAATATTGCTTCCTATACAAATTAATCTCACCAATGTATATTATAAACAATATAATTACAGCATATAGATGAAAGAATAAGTGACAAGTGCACTGTAAGTTTTACCTTGTACTTTCCAAGATTCATGTACGCTCACTCAATTTATTATTTTATCTCCCCAGTTACCTATGTGTTTACAAAACCTTTGACATTAGGATCAAACTGGTATTATACCTATTAATGTTTATGTATTTACTAGGTTAATTTTTCCCTCCCACTTTCTTCTTTCATACGCCTCTGCATTAGAAAAAAGTTTCTTTATGTGTTTCTGGTTATTGCTTTTCCTTCTTCTACATTATTCTAGTGATGGTAACAGAACACAGGTCTAAAGAATTTGGGTATACCACAGATATACCAACTAAGCAGGGGAGGCAGGACATAAAAAACACTTGTCACACAGACTCATATTTCTCAGTAAGTCTAGCTTTACTCCTGCCTTACGTGGAAGAGTTGAGTTTGCCTCAAGGAACCATCAAAAGGAGCTCAACAAAAAAAAGAATGTATCAGCAGGTAGACTCGTCAAAGGAAATATATATAAAAATTAAAATATGGTTATCTTTTTCAAATGCTCTCTCTCTGAAAACAGAGGGATATAGGAAGCCAGAGAAGTATTCATTAGAGGGAGTTTGAAAAATATATATTGAAGTCTAATATAAGAGAAACTAAAATTATTTTGAATCTAAGGGTTTCGTGACTTAATAAAAAAGAAATCTAATTTACCTTTATCAGATGAAGAAAAAAATATGGTAGAGCCAGAGTTTTACATTTTGAGAAAAGCATAAGGACTTTTAAAGACCAGGAAAAAAAAAAAAAGAGCTGAGGTGCCAGTTAAAATAACTATTGTAGCCTTTCACTGCTTAATGAAATATTAGAGACAGCTGGTGCTCTGTAATGGAAAAGGTTCAAGACTAGCTTCAGCATGCTCAAGTAAGTGCTACCCTATCAAGTTGAGATTTTATACTGACATTAAAATAAAAGTGCTGAAGAGTTGAACTCTGCCTGTAAAAGGGAATACAGGCAAAGAATTATGAGACCAAAAGAGGATGAATGAAATTTAATCACTGGAAAACAACAAAAAACTAAACCCCAAACCCAGAATTCTGCTTTATTCTTGCTGCACAAAAGTAAGGTAGGTATGTTTGAGATGTAGAAAAGTTTCTCTGCTTAGAGGATAAAAACACAAAGTCCTTGGTTGCAATAGGAAAAAAGGAATAGGAAGGGGAAAGGGAAGGTCAAATGGAAGAGGAAGGAGAAGGCAAGGCAAGGCAAGAGAAAGCATAGTTATGTTCATAGTTGTGATGAGGAGATTTGTTTTCGTCTTCAGCTTGGAGCAGGTTTGGTTTTTGTGTTTTTGGGTTTTTTTCAGCTATATATTTTGGAATAGGAACATCTACACATGACATTCTTTTGGTATAATTTTTTTTGTAAGTGTCTCCATGTACAAATGACCTTAGGATCCTTATGGTAACATTTTTTTAGAAAAAAACCCAAAGAGCAAGATACAGAGAAATATTTAGACACCAAGTGTGATCCATGGGTCTGACATGCCCTACAAGCCTGAGTCTCATGAAAGCCTGGCAGCTCTGTGTTGGCTGCTCTTGAAGTAGATTCTAGGGTGTTTTTTGACTCTCAAGAGAAAATGCTTTCATTTCCTTTAATTCATCCAGGACTCCTTTGCAAAATTAGTGGAGACTGTAATAACAGTCATCTCAACACCAAGTTGAACATTGTTCTCCTTGTTCTCAAAATTCAAGGGACAGATTTTTAAAATATTCATTAACTTTTAAAAACTAAAAGGATGCAGTTTTTTTCAGTGACATGCATAAAAAATGAAGCCTTTCTTCACCACATATCTTTGCTGGATATAAAAAGAAATTAAAATAGAGGTCTCCATCTTCCAATGGCCTCTATTCCTTGGTCCTTTACAAGAAATTCTGTCTCTCTTTTCTCCCTTCAACACCTTCTTTCTCTTTTAAGGCTTCTCAACAGCAACATTCTGCAGAAATTTTCCAGGCATTTATTCAAGCAAAACTCTCAGTAACTCAAATGGATATTTACCTAAATATGATCTAAGCCAGGGAATAAACCAGTTCCCTATTATATGATTTTCATATCTTTCCCTTTATGATTGTATTCTAGGAAACTGCAATGTCTTTGTAAGCTTTAGTCAAAATTATTCACTAAGAGACTTACGTGTATTATTCATGATACTATTTTTCAAAGCTGTTAACAAGTTTATTGCGAAACATTGTTTAATTTTCCTAAACGCTGAGCATAATTTCGGAGAATCAGGTTTGCAATGTGAATATTTCTATTTATGAATTAAAATAACTTGCCACAAATGATCCCAAATATTGGCTTAATTTTCATTTTTACTAGAACGTTTCATAGAATCAGAATCATAGAATGGTTAGAGTTGGAAGGGACCTTAAAGATCATCTAGTTCCAGGCCCCCTGCCATGGGCAGGGACACCTCCCACTAGACCAGGTTGCTCAGAGCCCCATCCAGCCTGGCCTTGAACACTTCCACGACTTCCCTGAGCAACCTGTTCTCAGCACCCTGACAGTAAAGAATTTCTTCCTAATATCTAATCTAATTTTGCATCTAAGTTTGCAGAAAATAAAAGCAAAAAAGGTGTGTAAATATTTTAGGCAAATAAACGTGTAGTTATAACAAGCATTACTTTTTATTATAATGCCATAGAAATATCTAGTTATACTCCTAAAGACTGGAGCTAAATTGAGTACGAAGTTATTGCTTCAAGGCAGAAATGTAATTATGAATCATTATGAGCCACAGAAGCCTTTCCTACGCATGTCACAAAAGGGTATTTTCAAGAATCACAAAGAACAAATTAAAATATGTTTTCCTCTATGTTTTGAGAAGTTACTGGCAAGGGCCAGTTACTGGCTTTACTCTGAGTTAATAGAAGTGAGAAATTAACATGACAGTTTATTGAAAGATGCTGTATACAAGCTATGCAATAAACTTCTTTAAGAGTTCAGATGAAAATCTTGAAAGTAGATCCAGTGTTATTATGGAGTTTTAATCTGAAAGGAAAAAATAGCAAATACTAGTAGTAGTCTAGAGGTACAAGGAATATGCTCTTATGACTTGACTGCTTTGGATAAAATCGGATGTATTCTGAACAGCTGAACTGTATGCTGAATTCCTTATTTGAAACCTGTCTGAACAATACAATTTTCAGCTGTATTTGGAATTTGAGTGATAGAATATGAAGAAACACTAAAACATGTTCCCGGATCACAAGATGGTGAATATTAGTGTGCCATAGAATAGTTCAGGTTGGAGGATCCCTCAAAAGATCATCTTTTCCAAGCACCAGTTCAGAAAAGGACTAAGTTCAATGCTAGACAAGGGACATTATCTAAGTAAGTTTTGAGTATCTCCAATCATGGAAACATCTCTGGATGACCTATTCTAACATGACTATCTTTATGGTAGGTTTTTTTTTTCCTAATATCTATCTAATATATATATATAAAATAATATCTATCTACCTAATATATATCTAATAATACTGCTACACTTGTAATCATACTAAATATAAAGTATTCTTCATAAAGACATAGCGTCATATATTGTCATAAAGATGTAGTGTCATGTACGACTTGTGTAACATTCATTTTGAAAGACGATATGTGTCTAGAAATTCAACAAAGATGATCCTTATGCACCTCTTCAATCCTATAGAACAATTTGTAAGTCAAACTTAGGTTAGGATTTTGCAAGTCAGTCTGGTTGAAATTTACTCTCATATATAAGTATTGCAAGATAACTTGACAAGATGCAGGCTAACAGGGGTTTAAACTTTCTTTGGATTTATCATATCTACTCAAATTCTGCACATCACGTTTAAACCAATATTGTTCAGCTGCCTGGAAAATTTTTTAAGGAAAGTCAAAAGATTAATAAAAAAACCCTAATGGCTAATCTTTTTAAAAAATCTGATTATTCTTTTATAGTAATATATGTTAAGAACTACAGGATAATCAATTCTGACTGTATATCAGGTTTTAAAAAACTTGTGATATATAGCTCCTTCATTGAAAAGGAATAGACTGGCACAGTTTTCCCAGCAGACAAAATTAAATGATGATGGGTGGTCTGTCAAGAAATGGCACTACATTAGCAGAATGAGAAATTATTACAAACACAGAAATCCAATAAGCAGAGAAAGAAATTATCAGCCATTGGAACAAGCTTGGCTCCCTGCCAAGTTTTACATAACTTCAAACAAATTATCTTACAAAAGAGGTTGAATTTACAAATACATTTGAACACCAGGAGTCAAGATTTTTTTACGCTTATTTTTCCCTTACTGATTTTTTTCCCCAGAAGTGGCTTCAGTAACAACTGGAGATAACCTGGTGGAATAAAGTACTCCTCTAACATAAGAAATTATGTTAGAAATTGACTATTTGTGTACTAGCAGTAATAGCAAGATTTTCATTGTGAACTAGTAATACTGGCAAGGTATTCATTGTGTATTACCTGTGAATAGCCTGTAGGGTGACTCCAGCATGACTTTGAACAGGAACTATAGAACATTCATGATGCAAATGCCTTTCACCTCATTTGGTTCAGGTAAGAAACTAAAGGACCCCATCACTGTGTGGGTCACTTTTTAACTAAAATATGCAAGAGAACCTTTTTTTTCCGTTTAAATTTTAGGAAAAGTTTCAAGGTGTCCTGTCCAGAGCCCGGGAAACCAAATTCCCTTCCGACCTGCAGAGCAGTTTTCCACAGGAAAATTCTGCCTCCACATCTGGGAGAATTCTGATAAGAGTCCTGACAAGGATACAATTACAACATGATCTGATGCCAAAAGAGTAAAAGCTGTATTTTAAAGTTAGGAACTTTAAAGGTTTTCAAGGCACAGAATCTGCATATATAACTTAGGTCATTGAACTATGCCCTGTTCCTCTCTCCCTCCCACCTTTTCAGTCTAATGGTTTGAGTACCTGGTTTCATGTTCATGTTCTGCATATATTACTTAGTTCCATATATTTGCACTAGAGTGCAAACGAAGGAAAGAATTCTGAGTAGGTGTAATAGATATGAAGTATCCACACATATGGTGATGATCCTGAGAGGGCAGTACATAACCTATTGGTAGCATCACAGTGTGTTGCTACCAATCATACACTTGGGCGTTTTTGGAGAGAATTAGAAAAAACATGGAGAGTTGGTTGAAGACAATTTGAATCAGAAATTACCATTAGAGAACTACTGGAAAGAACTTTGATGAAGTGTGGTAAAAAACCAGTAAACTCCAGCAGTTCATAAAAGGAGCAAAGATATTTTAGTTTTTTGGTCGTGCGGACCAGATCAATAATGAGGAGAAGCTATGAGGCTTGTTTCACAGCCTCTGTCAAACAGATATGGTGTTTGACTCAGTTTTCAAAGTCTAAGCATGTAGAGCATAAGACTACCACTTCAAATAATAATGATGTTTTATGGAAGTTTTAGAGGAAAATTTGAAACCAACTAACATCAGAAACAGATTTCCCTCTAAGTCAAGATTTAAATGCAATAGCATGGTCAGGCAAGGTTAATTTGCACGGCTGATTTGTCCTTCACTGTATTGTACCTATCTTCTGAAGTTTTCATTCTTTGACATGGTTGACGAACATGTATGCTTACACAGAAAAGAAACCCATTTTTAACCTTAATTACTGGGAATCGGAGAATAAATTCTGCCCAGAAAGGGCAATACCATAGCTGCATACAGATATAGTGCTGATTGATCAGCAAGGCTAGCAAACAACATGGAGAAATTATTAATAGGATTTCAAGCTTGATTAACTTTCTAAGAAATCTATCCCTCACCGCCCATCACTGGCTTTTGATGGTTAACAAGATTTGCCTCCCTTTACCTAAAACCCCTATAGCTCACTATATGGCAATAGCAGAGCATAAGATAATATTACTCTACTCTCTTTAGGTCTGGAATTGAGAGATTTATTTTCAGTCTAGGTTTAATGATCCAAACAGCCTGACTTTCTATCCATTATGAGCTACTTATAGCAACATTTTCCATAAGCCAATAAGCTTTCAATCCAAACCAAGACCGTTTTCTTTCCTCTTTATATTATTATTTTTGGAGGCCAAATTCTGATTTGTACTTTCAGCTTCAATGGCAGTTTGTCAGAGAATAAGAGAACACAGGCCTTTTAAGAAAGTCAGTGGCAAATATGCCATGAAATAATTTTTTTCACTGTAAATAATAAGACCAGATAATATGATAAATGGCCAGCTGTTATTTCTGGGAAATACATGGCACAGTATAATTGCACATTACCCTCTATTTCCATTCAGATCTCATTTCAAGGATTTGGTAACACTTCATATTGAGAAAAATTTCAAGGTACATGCTCTGAAATTCTTCTTATTACAGAAAAATATAGTTTTTGCTCAAAAGAGCCAGACTTCTGCAGTTACGAGGACACTGAGGAATGAATTAATCAACTGTTCACAGCATACTTCTGATTTAGTCTCATTTATTCAACAAAGATTCAGGAGTAAATAAATACTGCTAAAATATGTTTTAAAAGTAGAATATATTTTCCAACTCCTATTCGGTAGATTAAAGTGTTTATTTAGGTATGTTCTACACATATCTTCAAAAGTTTCTTTAACCCAGTTCTTCTGTGGACTCTAGAAAAGATTTACCGCAGAAGAATGTTGATAAGGTTTTTATTGACCCCTTCAAAGACCATCATTTTCACATCGTTTCACACACACATGCCAGGCTGTGTGATATGGCAGCAGCCAGGCAGATCTGCATCTCTTCCCTTTTCTGTAATCCTTATTGCTGTTATGTTCAGCCCTTGTGTGTTTTTTAGTGGCATTTCTGTAGTATGTGATCACACAACATGTAAACCGCAGTAAATGCAGCTCATTTGCCAAACTAGTTCAGAGGATCTCTCGAATCAGATAGGAAATTATTTGTATCACGACTCTGAATTGTTCAGTCTTTCCTTTTATTTATTTCTTTAGCTGGGCAGAAGAGATGATTTGGCATTGTGACATTAATCACAGCTCTGCTGTGGGCCAGTTGCCATGTGGTAGTTGATGAAGACCTCCAGTCTCTGCTCTTTATTATGAATGAACAAACTAGTATAATGAATATTAGTGTCAATTCACTGAAATACCAAATTACAATCAACTGAACTAGAACAACAGAAAAAAATTTGTTTCCAAGAAAAAGTTGGGAAAAAAGTCTTCCACAGGGAGAAATGCAGTCTCAAGTTGGTATAGGATGAGGAAACAAGCCTATATGCTAGCTGAAGGCTCCTGATTACTGAACTAGTCTAAAAGTTCAAGCTATTATCTTTCCTTAACTAGCATTTAACAACACAGTTTAGCATAATGAAGATCTTGCAAAGTAACCTCCAGTCAAATGGAGGATTAGACAAGAGCAGGAAAATAAACGAGTCCCACTAGAAAAACCTTCCATCACCCTTTTCACCACTTCTGTGTGCTTCATGCTCATTACACTCTGGCTAAGAATTAAGCTGAATGTCCAAGATGAAAGTGAGAAATTATGGACTCATAATGCTCATATCACATCACCAGCATGGAACTTTGTCTTCCAAGCTACAGGCAAGAGCAGCACTGATCATTTCTCACACAGCATCATAAGCCATTATAATGTGTACTATTACAATGATTTAAACCCCGTAGGCTTTTAAGGGACATAATATTTAATGCCATCTACCTGAGCTAAACCATACTTCATTTTATTTTTGTGCTGCTTTATAAAATGAGGATGAGATTTTGTTGTTTGCTTTTAAATAATCACCCTGCAGTGTGATGAAGTATCCCAGGCAGAATTAGACCTTGAGTGTCTGACTAACTCAGTATGGCAAAGCAGCACTAAGCAAATGCAGAAATGTCCCTAGTCTCATTCTGAAAGGCCAGGAATAGCCATGTCACCACAAATGATCCAATAGATTTTTCAAGATTTTCTTATTATTGCTATTTGTTAAGTAGATTATTTCAACGTTAGCACTCCAAAAGACAACCCCACCCTCCTTTTCTGGAAGACATTATTTTCCCTTCTCTATGAATTCTTGAAAATTAAAGACTCCTAACTTTCTGTGCATGTGTGCTTCATTCTGCCTACATGTTCTCCTTAATGCCTTTTTAATGTGTTACCTGACTTCATTTTTATTTAATCAAGAAGCACAGTTTCAAAGGTAATTAAATTTTTAAAGTTGCATGGAAACTTTTGTCCAGGAGGACTACTCTATAAACATAATTGCTGAGGAAATAGCTAATACATGAATTCAAACCTTTTTAGACTCCATGGAATCTGTCCAGACAATGAAGACCTTACAGTTCTCCAGATAGGAAAAAAAATCATGGAACACGATGGAAGTGAGGTGCTGAAAATACAGTACAGAGACCTGACTGACTATATTAAGTAGAAGCTAAGGAAGAAATGTTTGGAAAGAAAAGTCAGAGAGTCAGGCAAAATAATTAGTTCATATGGAAACAGAGTGCCTATAGAGAATTCACCTGGCTTTTCAAGAATCTAAAGACATAGCACAACTTTAAATAAATCCTCTTTACTTTGTTACTCTGGGGGAGCAAGAGGAGGAATGGAGAACTGGGGCGTTCCCCAAATCTTTTATTGAAGCAGCTGTTCCCTAATAGCTTGAGGTAAAAGAATTCACCCATCTTGCCACAGAAGTGCTGCTGAGGAGTTCAAGCAGCATATGGTTTTTAAGAAAAGAAAGCTGCTGCAGATTTCTTATCCCTAAAGCATTTGGGTTACCCATGCTGGTTTGAAGAGCCCTGTGACACTCTCAGACCCGACATGAGTTACTGTGTCAATCCATTCTGCATCTTCAGAAAAATAATTCCCCCCAAATGCCCACTGCTGTTTTTGACAGTAGAATCTTTGCGAGTAAAATTCAAAGCATAATGTATTGCACTGTAGGCAAAAGAAAAAGTACAAAGGCTGGGTGTACCAATAAGCTTTTAATGTTTGTAATTTTCTGCTCATGCTGGGAGGAAACCAGTAGAGACAGCACTTTTAAAATACGTGAGACAGCTGTTGTTGGGGTCTGTAGACAGGCTGTGCTAGCTCAAGGCATTCCAAATAATATTTTTGCAATGTCTTTTAAGATACTCAGACAGAGACACATTACAAAGCACCATGGCATCAACTACAGGCAGTCTCTTATTCAGACTCTTAGAAAAGCAATATCAAGGGAAGCTGATTGCCAATCCGCATTCAGATAGTTTCCCTCAACTAAGCTGGAGAAGCCTGCCCACACTGTATGTGTCTCACAGCTTTTGTCAGCATCAAACAACACGCCATGATTTTTAAAGACAAAACACATGGATAAATATGAATACCTTAAAAGCCTTAGTATAAAAGTAACTAACTTGTTAAATACCTTTAGCTGGTATCAAGAATAATTTGCACTGGAAATGGATTTTTATTTATTTGTGCGGTTAAGTAGGGGATAAAGTTCTAAATTGTTCTAAGACAGCTGTTTCCATTTTAGCTGTTGTAAATGGATAATCATGCGATCTTGTACACACAAACAGGTGGGGCCATTAAATGCCTTCTTTCTCTGTTCGAATGCCTCAACTGCTCCCCATGAATATAGCCACTAAAAGCTGTACAAAACTTTCCTAATGAAACCACAGGGAAACCGCTGGTCCATTTGGGGTTTCAAAATCAATTACAATATCCTGTTTCAATTAAACAAGGAAGTTTTCAGTCACGGTTAGGTCCAGCTCCTTTCAGCAAGTTGCCATAGAGGCTGAGGATAAAAGTAAATGCTCTGTCAGAGAGGGGAGAGGAAAGTCCTAAGAGGGGATGAGATTAGCTGATGGCTTTGCAAACATGTTAGGAGATTATTTTTTATCTGTCCAGTGCTTCTATTTTCCTAAGATGGGGATGGTAGGAAGGACCTGGATCCTTTCAAGGCAGTCCTGGTTTCAGGTTTAGTATTCTTCTAAGTGGCAATGCCAAATGAAATCAAATTTGCCAGCACGGCATGTTGAAAGCAGAAATCTCACATAGAACAGGTGCAGATCAGCTTCTGGAGAGTCCAGATGTTTACTTAAAAATTCATGCTTCTCATAAAGACAGCTGAATCAATCAGCTTCCATTGACTAAGAATATTACACCTCAGTGCAGTTTTGCAACAGCTTTGGAAAACCAACTGCATGGCTAAGCTAGCTAGTTTTCTTTTCAGTGGGAACACTTTATTATTGCAGCAGTGAGGTCTTATGAAAAATATATAATCAAACTGAAGTACCCAAAATACCCACACTGTGTTAAAATTCACTTGATTTATTCAGTCATTTAATAGACAACGTAAGAGACACCTCAGGTGATTGTTCATGTCTTCACATTCACCATGGCACTCCTTCATGTCACAGGACATAACATAATACACTCCATGGATTGCACATTTTGTATCGATAGGAAAAAAATCAGCAGCAGTTTGCCTATTTGCTGACAAAAAAAAAAGCCCCTCCAAAATCCAAGACAGATCAGAAAATGTAACCATATTTAATCAGGTACATCCCCAAAACTCATGGGTTTTTTTTCAAGGGAATTAAATTAGGAAGATGAGAATGACTTGCATGCTAGCACAATGCTGACTCAGTAGAAAGCGAATAGATTAATGATAAAGGCACCAAGTTTCATCTGCTGAGGTTTGGGGCAGGTTTTGCTACTTGTAATATGTTTTCTAGGTAGTTATTGAAGTGTGTACTTACCCCAGTGTTTAATAGAAATGATTTTTCTTGTGTTTTTGCTGTTTACTATTTTGTTGTTTTAAAATGCAGACATGCAATGGCAGATCAAAATAAAAATTTAGATAGCTGTCTCTAAAACCAGAATGAATTCTGCGTATCAATTCATATTTAGTCCTTCTCTGTGGCTGACATGATGTTGGCTTGACAAGACAATTAAACTTTTCAATACAGTTTACTCACTGATCTTAAAGGCCTCGGCCATTGGTATGTTGTTTATTTTGTGGCAACTTTTTAAAACCAAGCCAATAAAAACTAAAGGTCCGAAATTACATGTATTGAATTTTCCTTGTGATATTGTATAGGAATAAAACTGTTATTTTTAAAGTAATCATAGCATGGCTGACGCCAAACATGTCACAGAACTAAATGTAAATCCTCCCAAATAGAACATGAAAATCATAGAAATAGACCAAAAAATATTGAAAATAATGGTTCTTTCATGCACACCATACACAAAAATGCATGTTTTCTAGCAATGTCTTTTAAAATTGGTGACCGTGGCTGGTTCTAAAGAAGGATTTAATAGAAAAAAAATAGCTGTAAATTTAAAAACTCATAAGACCTCAAGACCTCAAACTGGCAACAACAAAATAATGAAGGATTAATATTTAAAGATTGGAAAGAGGAAAACATGAGGAAAGCATGACTTAAAATAATGGAAACAGTGAGTAAGTGAGTACCCAAAACGTGTAATAGATGCAGAACTTAGAAGAATTTTTAACAGTGTCAGAGAAGCACATACCCCTTCATCATCAAGCTGGTAAATGGATATGAATAATTGCTATGAGTACGTAGAATGGAACATAGTATGGGAACCACTGCCATAAAACAGAATAAAATATGCCAGTGTATGTAGGAAAACTTATGTACCAAGGCAAAGCCATGCAGTTTCAGATCAGGGATTCAGTTAGCCCAATACCCTGTTTCCAACACTGATTACAAGCAGTCTAGGTAGGACTATATATATATTCTGAGTCTAGAAAGTATAAATATGTGCTTGTGTGTATATATACGTACACACACTTTCTCTGTGTGTTCTCCTAACCTCTGAATTTTTCCAGGCTGGTGGATAGGCTTGTTCATTCATCGTGGAAATCGCCAAGAAACTACCATAGGCATACAGGTTACAGCAGTTATTTAAAGAAAGAATCACTGATTCTCAATGATCATACCATGAACTTGTCTAACCTATATAACTGTGTACTTTAATTAGTGCTCTTTCCTGTCTCTGTCTTGTTCTGGGTTCTTCCTGGTTTTTTTGGACGCTAACTTCCCACTGATGACAGTGAGAGTTATAATTTAAATTAAAAATATGTCAGCAGCTGAGTCAGCAAGCAGTCAGAAAGTAAAGAAAAAGATGTCATAAAAATGAAAGTGGGAAAAAGGAATGACGGGTTGAGATAGGATAGAATGTAACAATTCTTCAGTACACGTCAAATTCACATTTGACTAATGTTTACATTTGTCCTTAATTAAAACTTTTGTTTCCTAAGCCTGAAACATTTAAAATGTGGAATCTATATTAAAAGTAAATACTAATCTGTTTAATGTCAATGAGCTTGAACTCACCTTGCCTAATTTTTAAAGGAATAATATTAGGAGTGAGGTAAGATGTTGAAGTAGCATAACAGAAAAAAAAGGTTGGAGTTAGGGAATCTCTACGATCTTCAGCAATTAAGCTTATAGCACACAGAGCCCAGCTGAGGAAGATGGGTAGTAAAAAAGAAATTGCAATATCCTCAAATTACTGATGCAGTGATACAATGATAAATTTTACATCATAATACAGTGATAAAGCTTACCAGCAATTCTGACTAGATCCCAGCTGGAAGACATTCCCTTCATCAGAGCATGCCACATAAAAACTCATTTAAATGTCTATGCATAATTTGCCATCTGAAAGTTTTAACCAGCTGCTCACAGATACACTTATATTCTCTTACTTCAGTGATGCAAATAGATGTTTTTCAGCTTTTTTGACAAAGTTAGTTAGGGAAATTCTGTCTGTTTTCCCCTTCTGATGTTGTAATTATATTAGTGTGAAAATGGCCAGCCATTGAAGCTTTCATTCAGAATACCCTCAGACATTTAAAGCCCAGTTCTTTAAGGATGGTTTATCTCTAGCAGTTGCACTACTATAGACCTTTAACCTTCCAATCCACAAGCAATTAAGATGTGCTTTTAACCAGACTACAGAAGCAGTTACTCACTGTGCAGTCCAATTAATTGTTTGGGGGACTTGCATTGGTATAGGGCTTTTTTTTTCCTATACAGTTGGAAAAAGAGTCTTTTTGAAAGAACATTCATAAAATTGAAAGTGTAGTATCGAATGTAACTTCAATGAATTTGTAATTGGCTGATTTCGGCAGTCTTCATCTATGCAGCAATGTGTCTTAAGTCCTCACCTGAATTACTCTCCTCTCTGTGCCCTAGAATTTTTATTTAGAAAAACTGATGGCAGCCCAAGAAATGCCAGTGCTGTGAAAAAAGTAGGAGCTGGGGCTACACGTAGGTTTGGAGCATGAGAGAGTACAAGGGAACAATTTTTTCCTGCTCCAAAGCCATCTAGGGTTTTAAAATTTATATTATGCTTCAGCACGTAAATTAACATGTAAAAATGAGTTGCTTGTCTAAGGTGCTCCATCAAGAGTAATATCCCTTGAAATCTTGCCCCTGCAAAATATTCTGCAATCTGATTACTTTTAGGCCATAGATCATAACCTGCCACCATCTGACAAATGTGTTTTATAATGTATATATCAATAGAACACAGCATTCAGATCAGACGTTCTACCAGAGGGTCTTAAAGTGTTGCAAACAGAAACTCGGCAAGCCTCCTAAATCCTGTTAGCTGGGTAACTATTTTACCCTGGCTGGGAGAGAAATATGGAGCAGCTGCATTGGTAGTGTGTTGCAAATGACAATGGTGTCATAATCAAGATTTCTAAATAACAGCCCTTGGTTACAACCAAATGGCTACTTTTCTGGCTCCTCTGAACGTGTTTTCATCTTACCCAGTTTACATGGTATGCTCAATGTCTTGTGGTGCAGAGCTGGATTATCACTGACATAGAAATATTTGTTTGCAAATTACACTCTATAACTCAGAGCTTCCAAGTTTATGAACAGAAGACATGCTTTAGAGTATGCAAGATATTATTTCAAACACACTCTAATGCTTCACTGGGACTAGTGCTTAGATTTCAATTGGGTTATTGCCTTCATTTTGTCCCTTCGTTTTGCTTTTCTTCATTTTGCTCTACAGCCCTAGTTATCATATCCAAGGTCAAGAAAAATCCGAATTCTATCCCAAGCTTTTAGGGGAAAGGCATGCATCTTCAATAAATTTATCTTTTCCTTTCTTTTTTAGAAGGACTTGGCTTCTTAAAATTTCCTGTAATTTTTTTCAGTTGAAAAATAGAGAACTTGCTTGCAGATCACTAAAATCAAATATACTAGCACTGTGACTCAGTAAATTGTGAACCAATTTGTAAATCACCATCAGCTCTCAGATCACACCTCTGATTCTCATCCTTCATCTTTCACTGGAAATGACCTAATGCTCATGACAAATCTGGATTTAAATTAAAATACATTAGTTGGGTCTAATTCTGCTATCCCTGGAGACAGTGAACAGCCAGCTGTTGATGATCTGAACAACTCTGTATTTGAACTTTCTCCATTGTCATAAATACTTCTTTAGGAATACATTAAACAAAGCACACAAAATTGGATCTCTTCTAAAACTAGGCAATTGTTTTCTGCAGCCTTCATGTACAAATGAATGCAAGATTCTATTAAAATAAGTTATAAATCAGACATTTTTTTATACTTCAAACTTGCTTAAAACATAAGACCACATTTTAAAAGAAATTTGGATGCCTGAACGTACAAACACTACCTAAGAGAAACTTTCATTGGGGAGTTCAGTTGTTAGTAATTTTGGAAAATCCCACCTAGCAATTGTTGGCTTTTTTATCTGTGCTCAATTGCTTCTAAATACATGCCCCTATGCATTTCATTAGAACTCATGTTCTTGACGTGTTCTTATCAAGCTGAAAAAATAAGTGGAAAACCAAAACAGATATTTAGGGGAATAGAGAGGATGGAGGCTGATATACTGAAGAGTGCCTGTCGTTACACGAAATTACATTATATATATATTACCTAATTAGTGAAGGTTACTTTAGCAATAGACCAAAGTTATCTTTTTATGTCTTTCATGAGGCAATGGACAATCTGTATGCTTTGGTACACCTTTTCCTTCTTCTACCACATTACAGCTCCAGTGCTTAGGTACTCTGTCAAGCTGGCACAGTGTTTGGACTCACACGATAGCTCAAAGTATGCTGAATGCATACACTATATAAATCTTGGAGCTAGCCAGCTAGGCCATCACCCTGTGAAACTCAAGCTGGAGGGAGAATAACATGTGAAACGGTCTGGGGTCCCATGATTTCAGAGTCAGACAGTGTTATCAGCTCCAGCCCTCTCTTGGACACAATTACAAAGATGTAAGATAAGGTCTTATGTCTGTGCGTTGTCAACACGCGAAATTTCTTTCTAGCGGGATTCACGTCTCAGTCTTTCAGGGAACTCAGGGAAAGATTGTCCTTGTCATATGTTTAATATAGTTTCCTGAATGATTTCTCATATTCCTCAAGACTCCTCTCAGGTGACTTGGCTGATGTGTCTTGCTCACAAAGCTATGCTGATTGCTGGATTTGATGAAGAGAGAAATTTTCTCCCTGATGAGACTGGCAAGGCGCCCAAAGAGATTGGTATTATCTCTGCTTTCCTCTGCCTCCTACAGCATAACTTACCTAATCAATTGTCTGCAAAATACTGCAGGGCCCTCTGACGCTGCAAACTCTTTGGTCTGTCTGGTCTTTCGTATTCCTTATCTTACAGGATGGAATTGTTCTGACCTATTGAAGGCCCTTTTTGACCTTACTTCCTAAATTGTATGAACCCTTTAAAATACCAGTGGTATCTTCTCTATAACATACATTTCAAAGGAACCAGAGACAGAATAAATGCTCTTAACACACAGGAAAATGGAGCATTCTTCACAGGGACATGAAAATGATAAAGGAATTCAACTGTAGATGTCAGAACAGTCTTTTTGGAAGAAGACAGTACACAGACATGGGATTGTTCTGTTTTTCTTCATGCTACAAACCTGTGTTGTTGCTGAGTTCTTATTCTGCATAGTCTGAATCTCTACAGCTGGATCTCTGTGAATAAGAAGGGTATGAACGCTCTCAGTTAGCACTATTGTCTTTGGACATTAGGCATGAACTCACCAAGAAGACTTGTCCTAATTCAAATTCTTGAATATCAGCATTGTAAATTCCATCTGAACACAAGAAAAACCTCTTTTACAGTGAGAGTGGTCAAACACAGGAACAGGTTGCCCAGAGAGGTCATGGAATCTCCATCTGTGGACATATTCAAAAGCTGGCTGGACACAGTCCTGGGCAACCTGCGGTAGCTGACCCTGCTTGAGGAGCGGCTGGACTAGGGGTTCTCAAGATGTCAAAAATTTCGAGTTCTAAGCTAGAAAGGTCTAATTTCCTTCTTCATCTGTCCCTTGTTCTTGTAGTACACAAGGAAACTCTGAGAAGATACCTTCAACATCTCTAACTGAATGTATGTCATTCTTTCACATTTTCATGATTTACTATCTGATAAGTGATAGAAAGTATTTTCTGGTTTGATTTCTTCTTTGCCACTTCCCTCCATCCTTTAAACTGTATCTTGTTATCTTTTAAATTTGTAAAAGCTCATCTTTAATTTTTTGCAACAATGCCTATTCAACACTACATTGAATGTTTCCATTTCTGTTCAACTAAATAGTTGTTTCTTCTTCCTCATGTATCTAGTCGGCTTATCTGCCCACTTTTTTCTGCTTTCAAGACTCATCTTAAAGTCATAACTTTTTTGTTCGTGAATTATTTTTAGTTTTGATTTTAAAATTCCTATATGACAAATTAAACCACTCTTGTCATTTCATCATGTGCGCCAATTACATTTTTCTGTTTTTGCCTCCATGTTTGTTAAAGGCATCTTTCTGTTTAGGTGTCTGACAGACTGATTCAAAGAGTAATAATTTACCAAACTGATTATTTCTGTACCTGGTTGGAAGCATGCCTTAAGCAATTTCAATTTAATATTTAAAAGGTTCAGCTCTTGGTTGTATGTTTACGTTCTTTCTTATTCTCACTGTGTAAAACTCCATTTTGCGGATAGGAGCTGCCCTCCCTCCCCAAAAATGACCCAAACTTTAATTATTTTTTTACAAAAATCCCTTTTTTAAAAAAAAGCTATTTGAATTATTTTATTCATTACTAATAACCAAGTACGATTTTTTAGAAAGGAGTTGGAACAGGTTGTTGAGGGAGGTTGTAGAGTCTCCATCCTTGGAGATATTCAACAAACATCTGCACATGATGCTGAGCAACTGACTCTGAGTGGCCCTGCTTGAGCAGGAGGGCTGGCTTAGATGACCACTGGAGGTCTCTGCCAACCTCAAACATTCTGTGATTCTGTGATTCTGAGTTTAAAAACATACTTGCAAAATAAAGGATGTAGCTTTAAGCTTGTATGTTATATATAAAGATATATACATTTTAGATAAAAGATTGTAAGAATTTATTACCCTTACTGAGCTAAAAAAAAGTGAGGAATTAATTAAAAATTTGGCAAGTTTTAGCCATTTTGCTTCCTTAGGTTTTTGATTGCACATATTTTCTTTATGTCACGCCTGTTCAATATGCTATGATTTTGTTTTTCCCAAAGGTAACTAAATATCAAGGCACACTGAATTTGCTGGGGTTTTTGTTCTCCTTGATACAGACTAAAATTATAGCCGCTCTGTATTTCCTTGACAGACTATGGGCCGTTAGGTTACTGGTCTTTTTTATTTAATTCAGTTAAAGATCTATCTTACTGGGATTTTTTACAGTTGTTATATAATAGTATATTATCTTTTAAATTATTTAACATATAATCCAATTTCTGAACTACTCCTTCTTTCATTACTACTTGCCAGTGTCCCACTTCTCACTGATGTTAAAACTTCACAAAACGTCAGAAGGTAATCTTTCTCTGCCTCCTTCTCCTGTAAACCACCTCAACTTAAAGCACTGATGCGGTCTGTCTCCTATTACATCCCCAATTTTAGCCTGAAACAATTCTGTAGGTGATTTAAAAGTATTGATAAAACAGAAGCATTCCTAAAAGCGTCATCACTGAACCCGAGTAAAACATGTAATCATAGGTCCCAACGCAGTGTGTCTTCTTGGCTGTGGAGAATGCCACTGCTGTCCTTCATTACTATTCTCCTTTGGAACAAATGGAAAAATTAAAATGTCAAGAAATGCCCTTGAGCTCACATTTTAAACTCTCTGCTATGACTACATGCAGTTTTATACATGTAAAACTATTTCAGGTATGATGTTAGACAAGTATGAACCTTAGTGTAGATTTGGTCATTTTTGGATAGAAATATTTGTATCTGTAGAATATAAAAATATATGTACATTTTACATGGGTAGCTCTTCTACGTCTCAGGTATGAATAGATATACTAGTATACTAATGGTATACAAATATAAATGTATATAAATGTAATGCATACGAATGGTATACAATGGTAACTGTGTCAGGCTAGTTAAAACGGCTAGTTAAAACACTACTTTTCTGTGACTAGATTTCTGGTCAAGTATAATTTCTTCCAAGCCTGTGTTGTTCATTCATATCTAAAATAATAACAATTAATTTTAAAACTACTTTTTTTTAAAAATCATAACAAATTGCATAAAAAATTGCATCATAATAAATGATAATCGTTTAAGAGAGCTGCCATTTCTTCTTCTTCTTCCCACCCCCTTGCTTCTATGCCCTCATCATGCTTGAGCAAAAATTTGGCTAAATATTAGAAGAATGAAATTTTCTTTTAATTTCCTCAGAAAAGTAATTATTTGGTGGCAATCCCTTATAAATTTTGAATATAGCTGAGAACCTTAATGTCATAAGCTAAGTCTAAGTGTGGATACTTTATGGATAATTCGTAATGGGTTTAACCATGCAGAACTCTGCGCTGTTAGATAGTTTCAACCCGATTGCCTATTGGCTGTGGTTGATGTTGTAAGAGACCTCTGACGTGCTTAGTATGTTGTCTGAAACATAATTCAGTTTTCATGAATTGAAAGGAAACCTTAATAGTTTTCTCAGTATACAACCTTGAGATGAAAGCCATTATACTTACCTGATCATGACTGAAGTTCCTTTGTCAAAAAGGCCATTACATTACCATTAGAAGAAAAGAGGGGGGAGGGAAAGGAGAAGAGAGAAAGAAGTGAGGAAACTCATGGTCTGATTGTCAGGAATTCGTGATACCTGCTGCTGACATTGAGTTCATCAGGACCTGCACATGCTTTACACTTCCAAAAAATACACTTCCAAAAACCATTAAAAGCCAGAAGACACCAGGCATTGAAAATGCATTTACTTTCCAATTTTGCTTATACTAATAAAAATGACCTTTCAAAGCAGAGCTGGAGGGTCAGGCTTATCACTTTTGCAGGCTTGAGTAAAATTTTCCTATTTAACAGGACAATTTGCTGAAAAATGCTATTCTAAGAATTGTGTCAATTCATCTTCCTATGCAGAGTATACAGGGCTTGATTGGAGGCAATATCTGAGGACAGCAGCTCATCACTCATCACATTTATTGAAGCAAACCTCCTAGAACTTGTTCATTCATTGCTTTCTTCTAAAATGTATTTGGGGGAAAAATAGTAACTCACATTTTATATATTAAATAAATGTTTTAATAAATAGAAAAATTTATGGTGGCTAAATGCCTGAGGGGTAAAGGCAAGTGTGGTAACATTTCCATGCTTTGCCTTACTAGGGGTCATTTTCTCTTTAAGGCCTTCTCCCTCTAAGAATTTTAATGAAGAAAGCAAGTTGAAATTAATGGTATATGAAACCCAAAAATCTGTACAACATTAAGGCAACACCACTATGAACAAATCATGCAGGCCGGGGCAATTCCATCACATTTTGTTTTGCATTAGAAATCTCATTATTTGCACGTATCTCCAGAAACTCACAGTGCTGAACAATAGGTTGCAATTCAAACAGTGAAAAAAGGATCCTGACATACAAAAGATAGATATGGGAAATGGGAAACCAGAGAAGAAACCATAAATGGATTATTTCTGATATCTGAAACATACATACACCATCATCTAAATGTAAATATTAATCTCTTATCTTCCTTAGCATAAGCCTGCCTCCCTAAAACACTTCTATGTATTTTGTGAAATTCAAGTGGGACTTTCAATTTCCAAGGAGTAACTATTTTAAAAAAATAGGGCTAGCTACAGAACAGAGTAGTTCATCCTGTCTGATTCCTAACATGAATATTATAAGATGAAATTGAAGGAAGCTAGAAAACGTGAATAAAATTCATGTGCTTCCTGGTCCTAGATATCCTTTAAATTTGTATAACAACATTCACAACTTCAGATCTTGTAGGTGAAGGAAGAGAGGCAACAAATCAAAGATTTTTTCATGAACAAAAGGCAGAGTTACAATTTTGTGCAAGCTGGACTTTGTTTATCTGTCTTGAAGTGGACCATCATATCTGACTTAGAGAAACCTCCATGAGGAGCAATAAATTATGCAAGATTTGGTACAACTTACCATCCGGTTGTGGGAACAAGGAGGGATGATGACCACAATTGACTTCTTAGCATATATTTAAACCCAAGGCTTGAATGAAAAATTTTATAGTACCCAGTTTAGCTGTGGATTTTGGGTTGTTACTGCAGGCTGGTGGATAGGACAGCTTTTCTGGTCCCAAGGGGATATTGGACCTGTACCATGGCCACACACCAGCACTACCTGGCTGAAGTGCTATTCTGTCCCTGAACTTCTTCCTTAGCAGGCCTGACTGAGGGCAGAGCAACAGCTCAGAAGATGTCACACTTTTATGCTCAGGCAGCGAGGAACAGATTGGGTAAGCATGGCATCTGCTCCCACATGTCACGCAACTGGTATGTCTACAGGCCTGGACTCCATTCTCACAACACAAGCTACTGCTCACAGGCTCACACTGAAATCTTCTTTCCAGCTGACATGTTTACTGGAAACCCCATTTATGTAGGCTGTTGGCAGTCTGATCTGACCAATAACATTGGAAACACGTCCATGTTGGTGTTAGCAGTGGCAGCAGGCAACCAGTCTTCTGCTTTAGAACACTTTAAAGATGAAAAGCAGAACAAACGTGCTAAAAAAAGTACTAATTACTGTTTTTTATTACTACAGCAGCAGGTAGATGTCACACTCAATCTCTCATGCTGTGTGCTAAGTGAATATCCAAAGATATATCATTTTACACAGGTTTTGTAAAACAGTTTCCATGAGCTGAGTGATTTGTTTGGTTTTGTTAGCCATAATCCTTCCAGAATAAACTCAAGTCTTGCCTTTCATTTTATTATGAGATGATTCCACACCACTATTGTCTTATTTCTATGAAAACTGTTAGTGATCTTTATGCATGGAAAAAGAACTCCTGGGGAGAACGATTGTCACTTGCATTCTGTGTGAAAGTGAAAGGGGAAAAAAATATCTCAATCTGTCACCAGGAAGATGTAGATTAGAATTTAGGAAAAGGTTTTCACCTATTAAGTTGGTGAAATGTTACAAAGGTCTTCTGGAGAGGCTATGGCATCTCTTCTACGTTGCATCTCCAGAGCAGGTTAGCTAAACACCTGCCACAGACAGCTTAATTATGGTAATTTCTGCTCTGTGTAGGGACACAAGAAGGTAAATCAGATAGGTGACATCTTATGCTCTATGTCTCTGTGATTCTCTGCTCCTATTTTCTAAAAAAGAAAAAAAAAAACAACAAGGAAAAAAAGGAGAAAAAAAAGTGCATTGCAATGCAAGAAAGAAATAAGCCAATACTCAGAAGATATCTGCGAGGCAAATGATTAATATAGCCATATAATTAAACTACATCTCTACTGTAGAAAGCTTTCAGTCATGCTGAATCACGGATTAAAACAGCCCCAGAGGAAGAGGGTAGACAATATTTTCATAATTTACACACTCTTTTCATTACTATTCTGGAACAATATGTTTCCAGTGAAGAAATCCCAAGTTGATGGGCTTTTCTCTTTCAGGCATAAATTGCAGCAAAGTATTAGAAGAATATTAAAAGTGATGAAAGAAAAAAAAATCAACTAAAGAGAAATAATCTATTTAAATATGATCTTGGATGTTTGGGGGATTCTGAGAGGTTTTTACTTCCTTTCATGTGTTCTTGAGAAATAAATACTGTTGCTAAGTTAGTAAAATTAAAGCTAAATGAAATAATGTCCTTAAAAATTAGCTGGGGGATTTTCAATATTTTTTTTTTTTAACACGTCTTCCTTGGAAACAAACTTGTAATTCCTGGGTGTTGGGAAAAACGAGATGTAGTAGATTTACTACCTCATCTTCTTAGGACGACTAAATGAACACAGTCCAACAAAAATCACTCGGTTCTGGAGACAAAGTACTAACATAAAACTATTTACACAACAATATCAAACTTTATACAGAAGAAAAGCATACACTAAATATTTTATTTGCTGTGATGCCTATGATTCCCAAGTGGTACAAAAACTCATTTTAGGGAAAAAAAAGAGGTATCTGTCTTTACGTTCTTGGGTTTTTACCTCTTCATTGTTGTTTTTGGAAATCCAATTTGCAACACTTTGAAAATTTTCCATATTTTCTCTGAGGATCATAGTTTCCTGCAGCAACTCTAAGCAGAATACAGAGTTATTTTTTTGTCAGACTTGATGAATGTAGGTAGAATTTTGTAGCAAGTATTTTCATAAGATCAGCTTCATGAACAATATCCTAGCAGTGCAGATGACATCCCAAAGTGATAACCAGATACTCTGAGCTGAGGAGAGCCCCTCACTACTTAACAAATTAGTCTTTAATATTTTCTAAATCAGTTTGCCATAGAATTTCTAGGAACTTTGATTTGGAAGGAAAAAAAGTGAAGATGGTGCCTCCGTGGTTGTGAAGTACATTTTAAAAGGCCCAGTGAGGAGGAGATGGGTCTTGTGAAAGCGATGGTGTTATTCTCTCACCTAATTTTAGCTATTCATTATAACTACCCAGTTCCCTGCAAGGAGTACTCTGCCTCTCATGGGCACTTCACCCCGTACAAAGGTCCCCCAGACAGGCAAGCTGCATCCCACGAGCGACAGCGAGCTCTCTCATCTCGGAATACCAGGAGTCACAGTGATGCACGTGAACTAGATGCACAATTTTAAGGTGGCTAAAATAAAATATGAATTCACTCCTCAGTGAACCTCAGCACTAAGTAACTTGTTATCACAGTTCCACAAAGCTTTATTGTGACAGAAAGTGTTTTATAAACACTACAATAACAACTGAAAGGAAGCGCATGTCTCTAGTGTCTTGAAGATATGTAACCTGCTGTAACCTGGTTTTGCAAACTTCTTGAACAAAGGCACAGAAGCATGACAGCTTTTTTTTTTTTTTTTAAAGCAGTAAAGAAAAACTTTGTCTATCAAAGCTTATGGTAAACTATCTTTGGGAGAGATGGATTCTGGTATTACACACACTTAATGAAGACTCAAGGAAAACCAGAACTACATTAAATAATATATATTCAATGGGCATGGGAATCTGTTTAGGCTGATGGTTCTGGTCAGGAATTATGGTTTTGGAAAGCACTTTTGGCTTCACTTTTTTTTTTTTACAAAAAAAAGTAATCTAAATATAGGAGGAGAAGGGAATTAAAGTCTGAGTGTTAGGTGAAGATTTGTCACAGGTAGGAAACTATGCATGAGAAATGAATGGAGCAGGAGTGAATGAAAGAAGGAGGCTCAAATGCACAGGGAGTCTGAGGAGTTAAATAAGAAAGAGCAGGGGGAGGGAATAGCAAAGCTCAGAGATAGGAGAACTAAGGGGAGCTGCTGGTGAAGGAAGAGAAAAGTCAGGGAAATGGTAAAACATGCAAGGAAGGGGAGAGAAGTTGAGAAAAATAAACAGAAATCTTTATTAGATATGTAAGGCACTTGAGGAAGGCGTGTGCCAGAAAATTAGAGAATAGGAATAGCCAAAACATAAAAGTGGTAGCTTTTTTTTGTTTTTCTGCAACAGCAGGGGACTGGATTTGGTGGTCTGCCTCATCTCCTTGGTTGTGACTACTCAAGTAAAAATAAGAAACAGGAAAATGCCTCTTTCCCTGGATGACATGAGCCAAGTTGGCAAAGCCCAGCTCCCTTGGGTCCTCTGGAGTAAGCACCAAAACTCCTTCCACCAGGAAACTGAGACTTCTGTCCTTTTCCTTCAGTTTTACCTCTCTACAGTTTATTTTTTATGCAATGTCTTTTCGTCACTGTGCCTGGAGCACCCTGGTGGTTTATAACCGATGACTGGCTAGGTTAGAGCTGAGGAGGCCAGTTTTCCAGAGCTGCTTCTTGTTTAGAGGCCCATAATTTTTCCATCACCTGAGGCCTAATTTTCAAAACTGTTTTGTAAATAAATTATAAGATAAAATAAATAATCCTGAACCCATATATTACTGTTATTGACAGCTTTTATTGTTTTGGGAAAAGCAGACCTAATAATTAGCATGACAGAAGGTAGAATCAGAAGGGCAGCTTTTGTTTATAAGTACAGGAGAAATAAATCTCTAAAGAGAAATTGGACTCAGAACATAATCAAAGTAATTAATTTTAAATTAGAAGAAATAACTGTTTTACCTAAGAAAGGGGAATATAAAGTATAAACATTTCATAGTTTTTTCTGTTAGCAAATCTTTCATGAGGGATTCTCAGTACAGATTGTGTACAATCAAGAATGTAATGAGAGTGCAGAAGACAACTGATGAGGATGTTTTTTGGTTGTTGTTTTGACTCAGATATGTTATAATAATTTTTAATAGAAGTAATTATGCAGTAGGTAATTATGCATAATTGGTTTGCTTCTGTTGTATGCAAAATTTTTTTAAACATTTTCCCTTAAATCTGAACAAAGGGTTAAACTCACTTTTTTTTTTTACATTCCCCATAAAGGATCTAATACAGAATTCTTACAAGCAGATTCTCCTCTTTCCTTCATTTCTTTATTTCCTGTTCTTGTCATTGAAAAATAAAAAACAGAAATAGGTAAGAATAAGAACGAAAAGATATGCATTCTTCGGTTTGCACATGTAGCATTGGATTTATTCCTCATGACTTGGGGTGTGTAAAACTGAAATACCCAGCCTAATCTAGTTTTCCTACCCTTTTGTAATTGGAGTCTCAGACAGTGGCATTCCTGGAGGTCAGTTTATACCTCGTAAGATAGCTGTCTTAGACAAATGAGTTGAATAGAATAGAACAGAATATAATAGAATAGAGTAGAATAGAATAGAGTAGAATAATTTCAGTTGGAAGGGACCTACAATGGTCATCTAGTCCAACTGACTGACCATTTCAGGGCTGACCAAATTAAAATTCTAGACAGTCTTTTTCTTACCTTTGGGTATAAAGGGAAGCTAGTTAGCAAGCTAGGTCAAACTTATACATAATGTTTTTCCCACTCCTTAGTGAGGAAATTCTATTTGTGTGCACATTCTTTCCAGGGGTAGGAAGCACTAAAATATTTACAACTAGCTCTGATAAATCAAATGAACGGGTTTTCTTTTTTTTTTTTTATTTGTTTGTTTGTTTGTTTTGTTTTAATATCTACATTCTTTCTAAGAAGTATCACTCTCAAGTATTATAAGATTTCTTAGCTACCTATGGAGTATTATTATTATGCAAATACAAAGCTTGGACATAGAAAAGCATCATAGTCAGCACTAACGAGGATTGTGACAAACTCAGCAATGTGATTACCAGAAAGATGGAGATTATGCTCGATTAACACTCCCCACACTGCCCCAGCAAGCTCATCTCTGTGACAGTCACTTGCATCAAAGCAATTTCAGAGCCTGAACTTTCCCAGTATTAAAGGATTGCTTTCTCATTAGAACCCGGATATGCTTAGTAGAACAGTTTCTTCATTGTGACAAAACAGTTTCCATCAACATTAAGAGGGCAAGTTTTAAAGTCCTAAGGCTTTGCAAAGTGTTTTATAGTCAGGGCAGGTATCACAGTAACTCACAACAATACAGCAAAGGATCTCATTTCAAAGCCATCTCTTATGGGCTCCCCTTTTTAGGATTACAGTACAAAAGAGTAACTACTGACATTACGCAGCCTGTCTATCTTTGGGGGATAAAAGCAGATTTTTTTGCATCAGGCAGTGATGAGCCTGCTTTGGAATTTTCTTTTGCCTATCTCTCATTAGCTTGTACAGTGCTACTCTCAGCAGGAAAAGATCAGTATCTTTACTGTTTCAAACGGGTACTACTAAAATTAGGTATTGCTTCTTGCTCATGATAGTCACTGGTTCCCACCTTTTCTGCTATATATTTGCTAAGTACTAGTTTTGAAATACAAAACATACAGTCCATGTTCAGGTTTTGATTCTACGCATGCTTATGCGTATATAACAATGAACAAGCATGCTTCAAATCCTAATTCTTCACAGTTTGATGAACATATGACTAGCACAGATAGGAAAAATATTTTAAATTATTGCTGAGACATTTTCTAGTCACTCATGCTCAAGAAAATTGAACTCAAGATTGAAGAGTTTCAGGAAAGTCATATTAGATATCCAAGGGAACAGAGAGATTATTTTAGCTGAGGACACTGGGAGAGATTGGCTTATTCAGCCTAGCAAAAGGATAACCAAGTGTGGAAATACATGTGTTATGTAGAAGCAGTAGGGAGGGAGAAGAATCATTTAAGTTATCACATTAATATGGAAACAAATGGCAATAACCTGACATCAAATACGTATGAATTGGAAACCAGAAAAATCATTTTCCAGTTAGAAATAAACTTGGAAAAGAGGAGGGGAAGTGAATGAGGAAGGAGCAGAGGAGGATACAGATTGACGATAAAGCAAACAAATGCAAAAAAAATTTTTTTTTCTTACCTCAAAACATCATGTCAATTTTGAAATAGCTTTGACCTGCAAAAAAATCTAACAGATCCAGAGACAGAGTGTAGATGACAGTGAGCTGAGGAAGAAATTATTGGTTGGTGACCTAAAAAGAACTAAGTAAGGTTATGTTAATTTCTGGCCTCAAGAAATACGTATTCAAAGAATAAAAGCAGTTCACATTAATAAGGAGAATGATTTATGTTTCTATCAGCCAAAGAACCTTAGTGCATTGTTTTATTATATTGTTGCATATGGATTCATACTGATGCTCTGCCCATCTGGGAGACATGTAGTTATGAGGAAGATGGAGAGGCATCTCATCCATCAGCCAGGAATCCATGGATCGAAGCTCGGTGTCAGCAGAAGCATGTATTCATTCTTCTAAAATAATAATGAATAATCATATTTTCTTTGAGGTGCTTTAAAAAGGAAACCTAGCAAATTGTAGCACAGAAGATATTATCAGCTGAGTAGGACTTACACTGCTCACTGTTCCATGAGAACTAAACTGGCTCAAACACTGAAACGTTCTTCTGTGATAAGATCAAGTTCACAGAAAAAGTCTGCCCCATCTATGTTCTCCACCTTTCCACATCTGCTCTTTTCCCTTCCTAATTGCATCCTGAGAGTAATGCCAAAGTAATGCTCATATTGAGCCTGAGCTGCTCTGTATTTTCCTCCAAATTAAGCAAACAATCTAAAGGCTAAGCCCTACATGCTGCTTTTTTTTTTCAATTCCAAGTTAGTTAAGTGTATTACACAATGTAAGGCAAGGTGACTCCATCAGGATTTCCCACACAGCTCTTTGTTTTTATAGCAGAATCATTTAAAAAACAAAACACATAATCCATTACTGCTGGCTGCTTAATAGAGGAGGTGGTACTTGTTTGTTTTTGTTTGTTTGTTTGTTTGTTAATTAAAAAAACACTCAAAAATCTGTGAAAAGGGTCTGTGTTTGTCAGATCAGATGGGTAGTGTTACATTAATGAAGATTCCATTATGACCTTATTAATTATGAGAATACCCATGCATCTAATTAAAATAGAGATGAGAATTTGGAGAACAGTCAACAAATCACATTCAATGACTGTTTTAAAGTTTCTCTCCTACACATCCAAGCTAATTAAAACCTACAAATGTAAGAGCAGAATAGTGATAATATTGGTTTAGGACTCTGGTGGTGAGATTAAAGGGTCTATCATGTGTTGTCTAACCTTCAGATATTAAACTATAGGCAGCCTTTCAAAGAAAAGCTGGTGATAAGCCTTCAAGTGAGTGAGACAATGCTGGAATAAAGATCAATGTACCCCAAAGGACCATGACAGTATACAATGGCTGGAGGCCTAGAAGCTAATGAAAGATAAACTCTCAACAGAAGGACTGTCAAAGAAAGTAAAAGGTATAAAGAAAATGCCAAGGCAGGAACAGAGCATATTCCGCAATAATAGTGAGGGAAAGAAAGATTGGAAGAATGAGGCTGTGAAATCCTGCCCGATCTTCCGACTTCTAAAAATGTGTCTCCTAGAATCAGCCTTTAAGAACAAAGAGCTTCATTTCTGCTTTCCTGTGGATTATGGAAAGTCACTAAAAGCAGTTTTAACCCTTCATAATGCATTCAATAGGTAGATTGGAGGTCGTTATTTAACTACAATGCGCATCACAGTATATTCCCTTCTGAAATTAGAAGGTCATGGCTGAGTCTCAGGACTTTTGTGTTATGCGCCACAGGCTACATTTAGGTATGTGTTAGCCGTGATCCAACTCGTTCCTGGTTTTCACTCACTGAATAGCTAACTTCCTACAGCCAAACAAACCAACAAACAAGACCAAACCAGTAGTATTTCTAGTATATCTTTCCAAAGGGAGAAGAGCTCAAAAGCTCTGAGGAGACATGTTCTCTTTTTTCTAAATGTTCTCTTTTTTTTTTTTTCTAGAATGTTCATATTCATTTTTTTTTGCCACTACATCCTTTGCATTATAAGCACTCTCAAAAAATGGAAAAAAATTGGAATAACTACATCTCAATCACATATTCCAACAGTTCAAAAGACAAAGGAGCCTAATCTGGGCTTTGTAGTACTACTGAATGCTCTCAGAACATCCCCCAAGGTGGATGACATATCTAGCCCATAAATTCAGAATTGCTGTCATATCTAAAATACGCTCATGCCAAGATTTTCAGAAGCATGCAAATACCACCATAGATAACATCATGTTCCTCATAGGATTTTTAAAAAAAACAGCCTAAACAGCTAATTGTTTTGCATTACCTTTTACTTCTGAATTGTATGTGAAATATACGCTAAATATTCTATTAAACATAAGCAAGAATTACAGATTTAGCTGGTATAAATCACCTCTTTAAAACATGCATAAAAACAATCAGTCTGCAACACACAAACTTTTCCATTATCTGTTTTCTAGACCAAACCAGACCAAATAGTTGTTTTTAAGGAATATGACTCTTACTCTTAAGAATCTCAAATAAGCATCTAGCAATCAGCAAACAGTAAACTAGAAAGTTATTGTATGGCAGCAAAGTTAATTCCAAAGGTCTCTGTTGGGAAAAATATCCCTTTCATCACTTCTATCCCCTGTAATTGATTTCAGTTATCAGTTTGGTCAAAAATACATTGGTAGGAGGGTCAGAGCTTGCAAAGAGATATCCCGCTGCTTGCAAATTAATAGAACACAGCTGCAAAGGAAATAAAGGAGTCTAATTAAACTTTTGTCTCCTTGATTCCTTTCTTCTGAGTATCACAGATGCTATTTATGTATTAGTGGAGAACAAAATAACTGAATAATGATTTTTAGCCCTAAGAAGTACAGACTTAGAGATCCTTCTCATCCACATCTCCAATACAAGTACCATTCCAATTGCACCTCACGGGGCTCTCATGGTCTAATAGATCAGCCCCATTTGGGTCAGCGACAAAAGATTGGAGCTGGAGGTAAGAAGAGAAACAAACCAGCTCTAGGCTTTATACTTACAGGACATGCAGACTAAGAGAAGGAGAACTGATCTTAGTTTTTGCTTCAGCTCTGATTTCATGGCAGTTTTCTTTGTGAAAGTATTTACTCTAAGCCATATTTTCACAGTTCAGAGGATTATGGTCAAATAACTCAACATTTTTAGACTCTTAGCTGGTAGTACACGTCCAATAGTTGATAAATTTAACGTAAAAATGAACATAATATGCTGATCTCTGAGTATTTCAAAATATTTCCTCATTTAAATTATTTTCATAGTGCACTGTGGCAAACAGCCTAACTTACTGGTATCAGTTTTATACTATTTAAATATTGGTTATTTCAGTGACAAGTATTCTATAAATGGTACTTTTCTCAGTGAAGATAAAATCTTTAAAAATTATTTAAATTATGACCACTATGTGTGCTTTTTAAAGCAGACATCTTCTTTCAAATGAGATGAACCCTTCTAACAATATCATGGAGAAGTACTAATTGACATTTACCTACAACATTGTGGAAAAACGCAATGAATAACAGGGAGTCAAAAAGTTTTTGATTTTGTTTTTTTGGGGTCTTTTGTGTGGTCTTTTTTTAAAAATAACTCCTTCCTGACAAGACTGGACAACAGTTAGTACTTCTCTTGCATAAGAACTCAGATAGTAGTAAATGAACTAATATGTCCACATCTTGAAGCAGTCAATGTCATTTTTGCCTTTTACTGTTCTCTAGCTGCTGGTCCCTTTTTATATATAATTAACAGTGTAAGCACTGAATAGCTAGTCTCAGAAAATGGTGCCACAGGTTTACCATGCCTGTGGGTCTTTTCTTCCAAGTACTCAAACAAGCAATTTCCATGTTCTGAAGGAGGAAAAAAATAAAAGAATGAAAAAGGAAACATTATTTATATCCTGGCAATGAAACCGTCCAACCTTACATTCCAAATCTATGGAAATGGACATTTTTAATATTGAGAAATAAGATATTTTGGGAGGGAGGAAGGGGAAGTATATAGTTTTAAAGTAGCTCTAACTCCTCTCTGTAGAGATCTGTATTATGCTCAAACAGAATTAGATAACGAAAAAAAAGTCTCTCTAAAAAATAATCCTGTTTGTTAGAAATGTACATGTTAAAATGGACTTGTCCATTGAAATATATTAATAGTTACAGTTCATTATAGCCATAGAATCTATCTCAAATAACATCAGAGATTACAGTATATATTATAAAAGAGACATCATATCTTCCAGTTTGTTCTTGTCTCTTCTTACTCCAAGAAAGGGTAAAAAAATACTGCCTCTCATCAAGATCTTATCCAAGTATTAGTTATAAGGGAAAACAAAAAAATCCCCAAACATGGGACCACAGACCTTCATTCTATCCTTCTTATAAACTTAACTAGAAGGGAAGGGAAGGGAAAGGATAAAAGTTAAGTTCGGTTGGAAGGGACCTACAACGATCATCTAGTCCAACTGCCCGATCAGTTCAGCGCTGACCAAAAGTTAAAGCAAGTTGTTAAGGACATTGTCCAAACGCCTCTTAAACACTGACAGGCTTGGGGCATCAACCACCTCTCTAGCAAGCCTACTGCAGTGTTTGATCACCCTCTTGTCAAGAAAATGCCTCCTAATATCCAGCCCAAAACTCCTCCAGCGCAGCTTTGAACCCTTCCCACGCATCCTGTCACTGGATACCAGGGAGAAGAGATCAGCACCTCCCTCTCCACTTCCCCTCCTCAGGAAGCTGCAGACAGCAATGAGGTCACCCCTCAGTCTCCTCCTCTCCAAACTAGATAAACCCAGAGTCCTTAGCCGCTCCGCATAGGACATACCTTACAGACCTTTCACCAGCTTTGTTGCCCTCCTCTCGATGCATTCAAGGACCTTCACATCCGTCTTAAATCATGAGGCCCAGAACTGCACACAATACTCAGGGTAAGGCCACACCGACGCTTAATACAGCAGTATAATTCCGTCTTTTGACTGGCTGGTTATGCTGTGTTTGATGCACCCCAGGATGTGGTTTGCCCTCTTGGCTGCCAGGTCACACTGCTGACTCCTATTGAGCCTGCTGTCATCAAGTCATTTTCTAATACAGTAGTTAGTGATGCAACTTTGCAGGAAAAGGTAACCAGGATCTTGCTGTATTGCATAGCAAGAACAATTTCATAGAGTCCACCTAAAAAGAAGGCCAAGATACGGGTAGAAGTACTGACTATCCACACTGTTTCATTTTTAGCCAGTTCCTGACAGAGGTTTGGTCTGTGACAGTTCTCACTCTCACAACCAAAGTCCAGGCACACCACAGGGGACAGCACATGCCAAGGACAGTTTGCTTAAAGGCAGAGTAAATGTGTCTGCACTGACCTAGTGGCAGCAAAAGTCCCTTACTTTTTTTATTTACTGGCAGAGTTGTTGTTGTGTAGCCTGGGCCATTCTCAAATTCACTCCTTTCAGACATACAGGCAACAGTGACTGTCCTGAGCTGCCAAGGTAGTTCAGCTTCTTCTAGGTAGCCTGGATCAGGAGTCCTGGGATGTGAGGGCTAACTCTGTAGAGTAGGTGAATATAGGGTTTTTTTCTTCCTTAGTAGGGATACAAATGAGCAGTTTTTCAGATTCAGTGATGCTGAACCTAGAGGCTTTCTCAACCCAAACTAAACACTATCCACCTCTTTAAGGATCGTAATTGTTTTATGAATCCTCATTCACATCATAAACTACAAATACAACTTTTATACCTTCTTTTGTCATAAGTATTCAACAACTGAGGATGGAAAATACATTTAAGGACTTACAGCGATGAGCAGAGACAGCTTTGGGACAGGCTGGCAAGTTTATTTCTTCCTCCTATGCACACCAAGTCACCTGGAAAGACATCTGAGCTCCTGGCAAATCACATCCTGAACCATCACCATTTCCACAGGGCATTTTAACGGAAAGGAAAGGAAGGAAAGGGGAGGGAAAACATTTTTCTATACTGTTCACTTTTTGATGATGCATGGAACCTAGAAATCAAGAAGTTTATATGTTTCTATTTTAAATGAAAACAATAGAAGAAATTGGCAGGACAATTGTTAAACCCCATTTTACTAGTGCTGGTGCATTGATAGCTACTGTTGTATTTTATTAAAACTTCTGCTGTTGTTGTTAAAGAGACAAAAAGACCTTTTAATTTTTAACATAGAAACTAAAATGTTTAAATGAGGCTTGTCATATTTCAGCTTAGTCTGTGGTAACGGATCCTTGGAGTATGTTTGATTTTTGTTTCATGTGGTATATGAAAATGGTAAGCAGTTACAAAACCTTTTATTCCAAGAATCTGTGCATTAATCGCCTATCTAATATAGATAAAGGGCAGGGATAAAGAGCGATCTGTCCCACACAGAAAACATACCTGGAGAGCATCTTCTTACACAAACTAAGATAATTAAAAAAAAAAATATATTTATCTTTTATGCTGTATTACTTAGTTTACGTAAAGAAACAGCCATATTCATTCTTGCCAGAACTCAGAAACATAACTTCTGAGTATGTACTGAAATGATTCTCTAAGGCAGTATGCTATGGATGGGAAGGATGAGAAGAAAATATAAAATTTTTTTACAAATAAACAGACTGGAGAATCAGCTCTTCCGGCTCAGCAGCCTCTGAAAGACAAAGGCACAAAAGCATCAATCAGTAGGAGGTGTTGCTGCACAGTTTTTGTTTTCTTTTATTCCTACCCTTTGCATGTAAAAAAGAACCACACTTTAAGAATCATAAAGGTTAACATAAAAGGTAATAGAGAAGTTTGCAGGAATGACAGTAGTTCAGAACTTTGACCTGATAGAAGAAAAACAGAGGAAGGAAAGAATATTTAGAAGGGGATCAAGCAGTTAACTCTGTCTCTGTGTGGAAGGTATGAAAGAGAACGTGTTTGTGAAACAAAAGAAGGAGAAGCAATAATCCTAGATTCTTGCTGACATCCTACAAACTTCACCTTTGAATGTGTCACTGTAAGTAGTGTATGAAATACAAGGCTATTTTGTTTGCAAAATATCTGTTTGTGAAAAGACAAACAAACGTTTGTTTTACACAGATATCTAAATTCTTTGAAGTCATTTATCATTTCCGAGAAGATATTGGATGATTATTCAAATATTGTTTGTTTTACTTCTGCAAACTAGAGGTTAAATTTTCTCTCCTTTGCATAGGGTAGCAACTGTTTCATGAATAATCCTGAATGCAGTGCAATGGATTATTGGTGGATGAAGGCAGCACTCAACATGAATGAGCAAGGCAGGTTCTAGATCAAAAGTTCAAGACGTTTCCCAAACCAAAGCAAGTTATTTCTGACATTCTCCTCCTCTCCACTAAGTAGAACTTGCTGTTGTATTCCAGTGACAAATGCAGAAAACGCAAACCACCTTGCAAGTACAAGAACAGCTGCCATCTGTGTTCTGCCCTGGACATGGTGAAATTCATCAGAACACAGCTGACTAGCTACCCGAGAAACTCATTTTGAGCAAGAAGTGAATGAAAATAAAGAAATTATTATTTCTTTAAATCACAGGTTTTTTAAATTACAGTTTAATTACAGTTAGTATGAGCAGGGATAGTTTGATCTCTGTTCATACTAAAGCAGTCCTAAAATTTTTAGATAGAGCTTAGTCAAAAGTATATCCAAAATAATGACTGAAATTTTACATCCTGATAGCAGCCTTTGCAGAGAATACAGATTCACCTTAGCAGTCCTAAGTGCAATCAACAGCATGCTAAGTGCTTATTTTCCAAAATGTCTAAACAAGAAATTATGGGGCAAAGAATGAGAAAATAAAGCTGTGTTTGGTAATGAGAAAACTTAAATCACCTCAAATGGAGATCATGACTCCTACATCACGCAAGCTGTTTTCATGGTATCTGTACTATAGTCGTCACACAGAAAAATGCTACAGGGAGCCCTGCAAATATAAAAAATAGAGATAACTGTCAAAATCCAGCCTGCGTATTTCTACTGACTTGAAATTCACAAATTATTTTGGATTGTTGGAGTAGGGAGGGGCTTCCATTAGCTTTAGCATGGGGCAGATGAGCAGCTTGAAAAGAGGGAGAAGCTTCTCTTTTGAATATCTTTTGTTTTTTTCAGCAAATTACCTTTTTTCCAGCCTGGTCTGCAAGGTCTCTTTTGGCCACCAAATGCTTTGTAAGTGGGCAGGAATAGAAAATTCTCACTAGACCATACTGAGCACTCATTATAAAAACCCACATTTTCTTGCAGAAGGGAAACCACTACAGTGTAACCTTTATTTAATCCCCTACTTACCCCCCTCCTCCCCCCTGAAGATACATAAGATTCAATTACATTTTTTGCCTCCAGTTATGTCAAGTTTAAAAAGGAAAATGAGATCTTAACAAGACTGGTTTTAAAATAACTGCAAGTCATAACTTTTAAATCTTGGAACTTACTGTGCAATGTTCCAGACATCTTAAGTGTATAGTCCAAATGACTCAATACTAGGAACATTTCCAATATAAACCTTCAATGCGTTCTAGGTGAGATGATTTGCAATTAAATCCCAGAGGATGCTATTTGAATTTTAAAGGGGTCCCCTACTTTCTCTTGGAATAAGACTGACATACTTGCTTAATAGCTTCCCAAGCTTCAGTAATTGGACTGCCTCCTCTGCATTTTTCAAGTCACAATCCATTATTTTAACATTTTAATTTGTGAAAATCCTTTGTGTTTTCTTGTTTAGAAAAGTTGGTGAAATAGCAGTCTTGGGTGTTCTGCTGTGCCTTAATTCACCATAACCCCCTAGCCTTTTTTTTTTACCCCTCCTTTTTTCACCCCATTTGTTTAGAAACAGCGGATTTAGGTACTTAAAATGCAAGCAAAATCCAACGCTAAGAGTCATTCTACAATGTCTTCTCATCACAACATATTGTACAAAACACACGGCAGGTTTTATAGGCTCTCCATTGTCAGGAAGAATGTAGCTTCTGCACTGAATCTTAATTTCCTTTTTTTTCCCTGAACTTAAGGCAAACACTCTCTGGGGGAAGAGAGTTCAATATTTTTAGACAAGCTCTCATAGCTTAAAAAGTCTCTCTGACCTCTTTCAATACTTCAAATATTTATTGTATTAACACCTATTTATGTGGTATTACTTGTATGTTACAGTTGTGGAACCTCAAGTACTTATACAGTCCACCTGCAGCAGCTCATATTACATGAGGCAAAAAAAGAAGGATGCGGAGCATTCTCAAAGGCAGCCTTGTGCCCTAGAGTAGAAAAAGAGGGTATCCTTAAACTGTTGAAAATGGGAAATGTAGAGGTAAGGAATGTGGTACTCTTGCAATCTGACTTCGCTTTGACCTCTTGCACGTAGCAATAGTACTTGCACGATGAGGAAGCATGAGAACCATCCCTACTGCTCTCAGTAGCATGTACTCTAGGGACCCTGTATGCCTACTAACTTGGTCTAATATACTCACAGACCCCAGTACAATGCTGTCTAGAGATAATAGCATCTGAATGGCAACAGCAAAATCCTGTTTTCAGGCTAATGAGTTTTGCCTCATATGTTTAGGATTGCACAGTACCAACATATTATTTCTGGTTTTAGGACCAAGCCCATAACTGATTGACGTATCAGTTGCAATTAATGCTAACTTCAGAATATGCGTACCTAGCACTGCTGATCAGCATAAACTTCTATAAAATAATCTGGTAATCTGGTAATGTGCTCCACAGACCTTAACTCAGAACCTCTGAAATGCAGCACTGTACTTAACTACAGCTTATTCTTCAGCAACACGGTTTGAAATCTACTTTGTATTAAGCAGGTGGGCGTGAAAATGCCAAAGCAAACCATAAAACAAGTGCCACTGCTCAGTCCCTTTCTGTTACTAGAACAGCAATTAAAATGAGGGTTGGGAGTGTCCCTCAGCACATAAATAGGAAAAGAGGAGAACTGGTGTTTAAGCACATTCCACTAAACATAGCAGCCAGACGTCAACAAACAAAAATGACTTATTAGACTTACAGTCATTATCTTCATGTCCAAACTGACAGTATTTTTATACTGATACAACAGTAAAGAGACCCAACAAATGAAAACTAGAGATGCAGTCATTTATTCAGAGTACTGCAAGCAAAGAGTGAAAACAGGATAAAAAGTCCTTTTCCTGTCCTCTTCCCTACCATAGACACAGCAAAGGCCTAACAACACTGAAGCCAAATCCAGCCTTCCAATCCAATTCCCATTCATTATATATACTGTCAAGAATGGCTGTCAAGACTGACTTTCTTGTACTTTGTGCAGTAACTTTTTTTCTTAAGTCCACTGAAACATTCACATTTCATCACCATGAACTTGCTATGTTTTCTAATTACTGTAAGATTCAACTTGTTCTGCTCTGTTGATGCTTCACCAAAATATAGCTGTTGTGCAAATTAATATTTACTGTGCTATCACTGAATAATGCAATGGTTCATGTACTCAGCAGTGGCTCAAAGCATAAACTAGGCTCCTTATCTAGAAGTGTGCATTTTATTTTAAAGACACAAGCTGAAGCAAACCATAGACAACATCCAGCTCACTGTTTGATTAAAATTCTTTCTTTCAGCTTCTGCTTGCCTTTCCCCAGAATGGAAATGTGTTTCTCACTGTTAATTCTGATGAGCATATCCTTGGATTCCTTGCATGATTTTTACTGCTTGTATCCGCGCTAGACTGAAAAAAATTGCTGTCTTTTTACACAGATTATTGGAATACTGTGCAGAAGCTCTTGTGTGAGGCTCATACATAGGAAGCATTATCAGAGAATGAGTGCTTGAAAGCTCGAAAATCGCCTTCATAGCATTAATGTCTAAGTTATGCAGAGTCATTAAGAAATAATACTTTATTTTATGAATAATCATTGTGTAATATACATCAAAGAACTGCTGTGAATGTTTGTGTAATAAAGACAACATTTTAAGGATTAGCCCCATACCACTGGTTTGGGAAGAAGTATGATCATTGTGGTCTGTCAGCAGATAATATATTCTACTAAAATAGGCCATATGCTAATGTAAGTATTTGTGCAGCTGCTTAAAAAAAGACACCCAAAACACATAACTGAATTCATTAATTTCAAGAAATACTTTGTTTATTACTACCATCATTAGGGTTGAAAATAGAAGTGGACAGAAGGCCATCCTTAACCTGTGACAGCTAATAAATACAATGGTGCAGTCTGTCGAACTGACGATGAAACCCCATGACTAAATGAGCAAGCAGCAAGCTCAAGGGGTAAGAAAGGAGCTGATTGTTAACGGAAAGTGTTATCACTTTATTATTGCTTCTGGAAAGAACAGAAGTCGTTTGTCTTTTCACACATAATCTCTATAAATAATGAAGGATGTTCTGTAATGGGGATAATAAACTGTCAGTTGTATTTTTACAGCAGCAAGACACATATCAGGATTGGCCTTGTGGAAATATAACTGTGTAGAACAGCAATAAATATTGTTCCACATGTTTTCATGATCTGTTATTCTTATTTTTAATTGCTACAAACAACTACAACAACACAGAACAGAAGGAGAGCTTTGGCGTTCAGCAGGGTTTTGGGAGCCCTCTGTGCTTTCCAAGCTCTTGGTTGCAGGATTTTTACAACCCCAGACCTTCTGCAGAAGTACAACAGTTCATCCTCAGGGAGTGGTCCTTTCCTTTTTTTCCTTCTCCTTCTCCTTTTCCTTTTCCTTCTCCTTCTCCTTCTCCTTCTCCTTCTCCTTTTCTGATGGGAGAAAGCAGTAGCAAGTAGGCTGAGAATGTCATGGGATACCACAATACCACCCCAGTGAACCCAGTGCTGATGCTGCCAAGGCTTCATTTTTAATTGTATATTTGCTTTGCTAGTATATATTCACTAAAAATTGTGGTTCATACAAAGAGAAACAAATGTCACATACAGGTACAAGGGATAAGAAATAGGAAACTTGGGTTAGGAATGGAATATATCCTCTCTGACAGACTGGGTCAGGTAATCACTTCAGGGGAAAAGACATAACTGGAATAACTGACTGGTTTTTGAGAACTCGATCAAAAAACTTTATCCAAAGCAAAATATAGCAAAATGGACATTGTCATCTCTTATGGTTACAAACTTTTAGAAAGCAAGTATGCATTCGCTGTGTAATAGAAATAGAGTGGAAGAATATAGTAACAGAAGAATGATAGTATAGTAGCATATGGGAGAGAAGTTTGTTGTGAAGGTGCTTGTTCCACCAAATATTTCCATTTGACTTGAGCTAGATATTTTGCATATCTTTCAGATATTTCGATCTGTAAAGTAGTAAGAGAAGTATTCCCCTAAAGTGAAACAATTGTACACTCTTTATTCTATGTGCAATATAAAAGATTTTGAGGCCCTTAAATATTACAGTAATGGAATATAACTACTTCTGATAGACCAAACTGTATTCGATATTTCAGGTTCCTTGTTGTTTCGTTTGTTTCTTAAGCCAGAAGAAGATGCATCACGCTGATATCTTATTCTGTCTGATGAAGGTCAGAACAGTATATATGAATAAGAGACAGGAACAGCCTGAGGAACAAAAATTGCCTCTGGATGGAGAAGATGTATGAATTAAGACTTCTGAAGAATTTACAACGGCGAGCGCACACAAACATACATGCACACACATGCCTACATACGAAACCACATTATTATTGCTTTAATGTTTTGCTAAAGGGATAACTATAGTATTATAATAAACATTGTTTACTTTTCTGGCTAATTAATGAGTTTTGATTGCATCAAAATATTATGACCTTAAGATATTTTTATAAGTTTCTGTTCTGAAAAGTCATCTCTATTCTGTGAATTATGTGAACAATGTGAACAGGGCAAATATTTGCAAGAGTTCACAAATGCATAAAAGCCAGTGTTAGGCCAACTTTTTCTCTCTATGGAAGCAAATTTATGAACCAAAAAGTTAATTTCGGCAATGTGCTTTTAAGTCTTTTTAGCAATTTCACTAATCCTGCTGTTTGACATGGCCCTTTTCTGAATGATTTAAGAGAATCGCAGGATGGCAGATGGGATAGGAAAAATACCAAACTAAGCTCTTTGTTAAGATTGCCAGGTGAGCTGCTCATCACTACTAGAGATTAAAGGTCTCACTCAATCCCATGAAAAAAATATGCCCAAATACCAGGTCAAAATCATTGACTGGTCTAGGGAATCCAGAATACCCCAGAAGATGGAGGGAAATTTAAAAACCAGAAGGACAGCCCTTATTGCAAATTCAGGAGGAACAGAAAAATCATTCACAGTTCACTAGAACTAGGGAGAACAGTGCTTCTTCCAAGCATTTGGGTCACTACATTTATAAGCTTCCCAGTCACACCCTGCAAATATGATGAAAGAGCAGATCATAACCAAACTTCTCTTTCTACAGCTAGGCAGACACTGACAACCTAGTTTCCACACGAAGTTTCAAGTATCCTTTTTTCCCCCTTCACCTTGCATTTTGAACTGTGACTAATTGCTATTTTACAAATTATTTGCACCACAATTCCTAGTGGCCCTAAGGAGACCAGCGCTGTATCAAGACAATTTATGAACACTTTAGCAACGCATCCATTAAGAAATGGGCTTAAAGTCTAAACCTGACAAAGCATCCAGAGACCAGGAGGTGACACACAGTGGATGCACCTTGGAGCTCACCACAGGGTAGGAGTGGTGGATAGTTTTCTGAATTCCGACTCTGGTAACACGCTTAAGGCTTTATGTCTCTCTCTCTGTATTGCTAATCAAAGAAACTGAGGATGCTTTTAATTACAGACTTCTATAAAACTGAAAAATAAAGTGTTACTATAATTAATGGAAGCTTTTACCTGTCACCACTGTGGGATAATGTAAAGCAGACTGTTATGCCTGTATATTGCAGACGATAATCAGCAAAAGCACCGATTTTAAATATTTCATGTCAGCATGCATTTTTAATACACCTGGAAAACACTGTATCTCCGATAATAACTGTAGCAAACAATTTCTAAGGAATCATTTACTGCATTTTTCCTTCCATATCTATGTCCTCTTTCCCAAGTCAGACCTCACTAGTCTGCTCTAAACCAATCACTGATGCTGCACCCTAACTCTAATAAATCCACTCTCTCTGTCCAAAGAACTTCAGTTCTATCCTACATATTGATATTTTCCATTAGGCATTGTGAAGAATGGATAACCAGAGCAGATCCCTGGGATAAAGTTATGTTAAGCACAGTGATAAGAAAGAAGCAGTAGGGGAGTACAATCTTTCTCTTAGACTTGAACTTTACTGTGGTGCCAGGACATGATCCTGAGCTCATGATCCAGGTTTTGCTGTAGAAGTGATGTGAACCAAAACACCAGGGGTTCCCATTAAGATATGAAAATCCTTCAGCTGTACTCAGTCTTTTTGTCCTGTTTTGCATCAGCAGACTTGCCTCACTAGAGGCTGGGATTAATATGAAGGGCAGCTTGCATAGAGCAGAGAAACACACTCTTATTTTAATTTGAGCTGAGACATATTGTTCTCACGTAATGGGAGAGAAACATGCCTCTTAACAGAGCAAACATCTTTAACGATGCCTAGCCTGTCTCTCCACTCATCCAGCTTTTCCTATCAGATGCCCTACTCTAACTTCACATGCTTGTCTGTGTTTCATTCAGACCCTTAACATTAAGGGGAATATATGCTGTTTGCCTCTGGATGTTCCATCATTGCTGTATTAATTGCTGGGTTATAGTGGCATCTCATTATGCTGATGGACCAGCAGGTGGGTCACGCTGCACTCAAGGGGCTACTGCAGTTTGGCAGATGAAATTCCCAGCTTTGTGAAGAAAAGGAAACCAGGTTTCTGAGAGCTATTAAGAACTAAATTTAGCAAAAATGAGGTCGTGAGAAAGCAGACTCTGGTGGCGGGTTTCTTTTTTTTTTTTTTTTAAACGGTGAGTTTTATCAAGTCAGCAGTGCCACAAGGAATAGTGATGCCTAAGCAGTGGCTGGAGTCTGCTGAAAGACCAAACTAAAAGTCACGTCTTTCTTACCTACTGTAAAAGTGAGAAGGCAATACAGTGGAAGGCTGGGAAGGACATTGTATGTTCAGTTATTAAGGACACCTATTATTTGCTTCTAGAGATAGATCTTCTTATCTGACCAACAGTATTTATGTCATTTGTTAAAATTCTCACCTGCTTTATATAACTACTTTTCTAGGTTGTCTTTTATTTCTGATGCTAGCCAACTTTTATATCTAATAATATTTTAAACTACATCACAAATACATCACTAATTTTGAATCATGACACAAGTCTGTATAGCACAAATCCTATCTCCATACAAATTACATGAAAAAATCACGTGCTCGGTCATTAGGAAGTGCCAGAAATAAGGCTGCCTGAGTGGTATTCCTTCCACTCCCTTATATTTATGAATCATTAAACAGTTTGCGATCACTTGATAATTCAATACATGGGATGCAACATTCACTTTGTCGGCAGGGATTCAGTATTTCTGTTTATCAACGTTATTCAATAAGAGGCTTTGTACATCTTTGTACACATCATTCAAATCCTGAACCAAGGACAACATAATTAATTTCTTCAAGGTTTTTCCTCAGGTAATGTCTTTCTAACATTTTAATACTTTCTACATATTAAAAAAATCAATCTTCAGAACGCTTCTGCAGGGTGAGATAAGGGGTGCTTCTCTACTTAATAAATGCTTGTTGAACTAGCCAGAACTGTCCCTGAAACTTATTTGTCCTGTGTAGATATGGCTTGGTTCCTGTGGAGGAAAAAAAAATAAAAAAAAATCACATGACTCTATAATTAATGTCAGGGGAATGAATTAGATTTGCATAGGCTATAGTCATAATGCTGGCATATCCTAACTTTTAAGAATGTGATTTAATGAGACTAACACTTGCTTTTGGAAGTAATTTCCTCCTTTTATTTTAAATTAAAAATCTCAGAACTATATCCTGTAGGGTTATATTTACTCTCTGCATGAGTCATCTTCAGGGATGGGATCTTTAGATCTATAGCACAACGTTCTAATCATTTGAAAGCTAACTGATTAAAAGATGGAGAAGGATTCAATTGCTGACAGCATTTTTCTTTCAAACTATTTGTAAGCGATGTGGACCTGTCACTAAAGAGTGTAGAGATACTTGCTTCATCAGAATTGTAACCATTTGCAAATAAAAATTTTGAGACTCAAGATTCAGTTTTCTCTGCAAAGTCTGTACAGAGGCATAGCTAGAAATTTCTGTCTAGGTCTGCTGTATGATTTTGCTACTTTTCTCCCCTCAAAATGGCTGTGTGTGTTTGTGTGCAAAAAAAAATTTGTGGTTTTCCACAGAAGAGATCTTATAAAAAGAATCCTTTTGAAAGTGGGAGAAGGCCGTGGGCTGGGATCCTGAGTGAGCAGCCCTGTGGCGGTGGAGGAAGCACACTGCTAATGTGAGCTGAAACAAAAGTGCTGATAGGATCTTGAGGGACTGGGAAAAATGCCTGAATATTTTTAACATTATCCTTCTTTTTCTCTCCCCTGCCCTGTCTTCTTGAACTTTCCTTTTGCCTTTCTCCTGACCCTGCTACTATTTCTTCTCTTAGATACACAGCATGACTTCTGTCGGGCAAATTCTGGCTGTCGTCTCAAAAAAGGCTGAAGAATTTTAACCAAATTTAAAAAAAACAACCAATCATATCAACAAAGAGTCAAAGGCTGATGCTCACCTTCTGAAACAGACATTCAGACCACGTTTCAGTTGGAAGCAGCGAGCTAGATGATCTTTTGTTTCACTTGATGTGGTCATCCTTATGTTCTAATGAAATTTCACCTTACTTTTATTTTAAGCATGGCAGCAGAGGTGGAAATCAGGTTCTCAGAATGCACTGTGAAACCTAGGCCCCTGATAATGCACTGAAATACTGAGCTTTTGTAATAGAGTCAAATAATCCCTTCATTCCAGCATATCTTTGTCTGGTAGAGCCCACCCCCTCTGACATTATAAATTAGTACCTTTCTACTTCTAAAAACCTTTAATATTATTACAAAGCTATCACTACCATCATAGCAGATGGCAAGCGGTCTGAAGCCTTCCCAGCCATGTCAGTGCTGAAATCTGTCTCTGTGTCTGAACTCAACAGCATATTTCATCAGAGCAAGCCAAGGAGCAAGCATCAGTAGGAAAAGTCTGTGTGGCATACTTAGAAAAGTGCGCAAATCCCACTGGTGTTCTGCAGGGTGGATAGCACTCAAGCTTGAAGGTTATGTCAGGGGTTCTCTCAGGGCTAGGATCCTGAAAAGACTTGTGTATGTATTTAACTTGATGCACTATGAGTAGTCCCAGCTGCTTAGAACAAAATGTGCGCACGAGCCCTCAACAGAATACAGAGCTCAGGCCTGTCAGTCTGCAAATAGTACAGAAAGTCCATGGATGTCATATAGCTGATGCCCCTTACTGGAAAGCCTATTTAAACTTCATATTTAAACAGTGTTGGTGATGGTGACAGTCTTTCTTCCATGTCTCCACTGGGAAAAGAACCACTCACGGAATGGCAGTTTGTGCAGAAAAGATTAAACGACATTTTAATGGAAAGATCCAATTTCCTAGCTGCAGGAGGTGTTAGGATCTGCAAACAATCTAATCTGCTGGACATTAAGTATTTTCAAAGCTTCACAGCTCTGGGAGTGTGAAGAAGGAACTTCCCATAGAGCAAATTAAAAGTTTTTAAGAGGGAAAGGAAGAGCAAGATTGCTTTTCACACTTATTTCTTTATTAAAGAAGCAATCATGGCAAATCAGTAATTAAAGGCCCAGACTCAAAACCAATTTCAACGTAGTGCATGTCCGCACATTAATCTCAGTAGACCTCATATAAATCTATGAAATAGATAAATAGACCTGCTAGGGGCGGGAAAGAAACCCACCCTGTGTGAAACTGAGGAGTCCAGAAATATGACTCTGGGTTATAAGCCTGTTAGTGCTCATTTTTAGTGATGTGTGAGTGTTTCAGGCATAAAATTTAGGTTAGCCATGTTGCTGATAAGGAGACGTAGTTGTAGGACTGTCTCCAGCTCCATAGCCATTATAAAGTATGAACGTGGTTATTCACGTAATGGCAGATGTGGTCCGGGTTGCAGAAGACATTCATTATCAGCTTCATGTGAAATTGTATTTTCTGCTTTTTATTTTACCTACGCTCATAAATAAAAACATGTCCCGTTTTACAGCTCAAGCTACTTTCTGCAGCAGGACCTAAAGAAGTGTAAACAACTGCTCTACACAGGATCCACTGTATAATATAACCTAGACTGATGTTTCTGTAGCAGACTTCACCAAACCCTAAACCATTCAGGGAATTACGAGTAAATGAGCTTTTTTCATTCGTACTCTACCTCACAATTAAGTAATTACCATCTCTTTCAGAGTAAAGAACGAAGTGAAAATAAATTTCAGAGCAGATTATACCCTAAACAAAATATTTCTTTAATCAACCTTCCTCTGTCTTTCTTGCCTGGCCTCAGACTGTAACATCTATTAATATTATTTGGAAGAAGAAACAGTTTTATAGGTATGACGATGTCAATCTAGTACTTAGTATAATCTGATAGGTACAATTGTTGACAAGGAATGAGAGCATACTTAGAAATCACAAAAGGAAAGACAAGCTTACTTTCCCCCCAAGAGCAGTAAGAGTCTGGTTTAATTAAGCAACAGTCGTAGGAAAAGCAACACAAATGGACTGAAAAAGCCCCCCAAAAGGTGAAACCATTTTGGAAGGTAATTTTGTCTTTAAGATTAACAAAACTCTGCAAATTTGATGCTTTATAAATTTACATCCTTCATTACAAAATGAGATTAGTATCTTTCGTAGTTATATTACAGAAGTAGAACTCACACTGAATATTATAAATGTATAAATGCTATGTTTCTACACAAATACATCTGGGAGCTACAGAATTTTATTTGCAGTGTCTTAGACTTATTATTTTGGCAGGACCAACACTGTAGAAGCGATATTACCATCTACTACACAAAAGAATAGCATAGGGCACAGTGAGTGTTACAGATCAGAAAAAAAACTGAAGTAAAAAAGAGCTAGAGAAACTCTGTGTTGAGAACGGAGAATGGAAAGGTAGAGTATTGTGGTATGGGAAGAAAGGTTTTCCTTTCTTGACACAAAACCAGCAAGTATTGAGGAAAAATGATCTTGCACATCCAAATTATGTGTTATATAGTAGCGTATCACAGAGGAAACCCAGTCATCTCCCGCTTTGCTACACTTACAGACTAGTCCCTTGGTCACAGTTTGCATGATGGGCGTTTCGGGTACACTCAAGAGCAGGGAAAGCAACCTTTCCAATGATAATACTGAGCTGCTTATATCACCTGACAATTCATGACAGAATTTTCCAGAAATCCAGATGATACTGTCCAGAGTCAAACTGGACAGCTGGGAGGACTGAGCAATACGAAGGGCAGCCTTGTGAAGCAACGCTGGCTTGGCAGTGTAAGTGCAAAAATTATGAATTGTTACGGGGAAAGCAATATCTGCTTCTTTACACAGATGAGCACATTTCCTAATTCAGAAGCAATGTTAGGGAGCACAGTCTTCCCCATAAGCTGACTTCATTAATGGCAGGTAATTTGAAGCAAAACTCTCACTAGGAACAAAACTGATGCTCAAAAAGGCTATGTTGATGTGTTCTTCCTGAGAAAATTATATGAAACCTGTTTCAACTAACTGTAGGCTACATTTTGAATAGACTGCCAGAAACATAATTCCAGTTAACAAAACCGCCCCTCAGCAAGCTGTTAAATGCAGTGAGATATCATTTTATAATGTGATCTTACAGTAGTGACCACAAAGTTGTGGAGTTCCACATCCTGAGGGAGGTGAGAAAGGAGAGTAGCAGGGTAAAGATCCTAGAATATTGGATAGCAGATTTCAGCTTATTCAGGCAACTGGTAGGTTAGATCCCATGGGAGACAGGTCCGAAGGGCAAAGGAGCTCATGAAAGTTGGCAGCAAGAAGGCAGCATACAGGAGGAGTAATCAGGGACAGGCTACAAAACAGAAATTCAGAACCACTTTCTGAGCATGCAGATGGTGCTGGTAAAGCAAAAGCTCAAGTGATATTCAGACATGCAAGGCAGGGCATCAAGGGCAAAAACTTCCATTATGTTAGTATTAAGAAGTTAGAACTTCTACTAAAGTCAGTACTATAAATGTGAGTCTGTGTCTCATTTCTGACTAGGGTAAGTGATTTAGTAATAGTGGAAAAGGTTGAGGTGTAACAAAATGGCCTCTGTGCTTAGTGAAAGGGTTCAAGGACAGGACAGACCAGCAGTGAATGAGGGTCAAGTCATGGATTGCTTAAGTGAGCTCAACCCATAAAAATCCATGGCACCCAATGTGTTGCACTCAGTGGTGCTGAGAGAAGTGGTTGACGGCCTCTAATATACCTTCAAAAGGCTGTGGAGACTGAGAGAGGTTCTTGAAGTCTGAGAAGGAGAAAGGTAAATGTTATATCCATCTTCAAGAAAGGCTAAAAGGGTGATCTCAGGAACTAATGACAAATCAACCTCATATATAATATCTAAGAATATCATGGAGCAAGTCCTTCTGAAAGACATTTCTGGGCACACAAAGGATAAGAAGGTGACCAGGACCATCCAGCATGGATTTACCAAGAGCAAATCATGACTGACAAACTTGGTTGACTTCTACCATAAAATGACTAGATATCTGGACAAGAGGAAAGCAGAGGAAATAATTTATCTCAACTTCAGCAAAGCTCTTGACATTGACTCCCACAATATTTTTATATTCAAGGTAGGGCATTGAGGTTTGGATGGATGGACAACTAGAATGGGTAAAAATTCTTACTGGAAGGTTGTGCTCAAAGCATAGTGGTTAATGGCTCATTCTCTATCTAGAGACTGATGACAGTGGAGTACCACATGGGTATACCCTGGGATCCCTACTCTTTTTAACAACTTTGTCAATGACCTAGAGGAGGCAACAGAGTGCATGCTTGTCAGGCTTGCAGGTGAAACTATATGAGGTAACCAGTCTATACATCTGAGATATGGATGCCATTCAGAGGAATCTAAGTCTTCAGAAATGGACCAATAGGGCATTTATGAAATTCAACAACTACATCTGAATTCTTGTCCCTGGGAAAGAAAAGCCCTGGCAAGCATACAGTTTGGAGCACAAAAGGCATGGGAGCAGCTCTGCAGGGAAGGCACTGTGGCTCTGGTGACAAAGAGCTGTGCATGAGCCAGCAGCACCTGGGCAGCAGGACTACAGCTTGTCCATCAAGGGATGGGATTATCCCATTGTTTTCATCACACAGGAGACCACATCTAGATATTGCATCAGGTTTTGGGCCTCCCACTACAGGGAAGACACTGATAAACTGGTATGAGTTCAGCGGGATACCCCCAAGCTGGTTATGGATGGAGCAGTTGCTCTGCAAGGAGATAGAATAGAACAGAACAGAACAGAACAGAACAGAATAGAATAGAATAGAATAGAATAGTTCAGTTGGAAGGGACCTACAACGATCATCTAGTCCAACTGACTGATCAGTTCAGCGCTGACCAAAAGTTAAAGCATCATTCAAATGCCTCTTAAACACTGACAGTCCTGGGCATCGACCATCTCTCTAGCAAGCCCATTCCAGTATTTGATCACCCTCTTGGCAAGGAAATGCTTCCTAATGTCCAGTATAAACTTCTCCTGGCGCAGCTTTGAACCATTCCCACGCGTCCTGTCACTGGATACCAGGGAGAAGAGATCAGCACCTCCCTCTCTAATTCCCTTCCTCAGGGAGCAATGAGGTCACCCCTCAGCCTCCTTCTCTCTGAACTAGACAAGCCTGGAGTTATCAGCTGCTCCTCACAGGACATGCCTTACAGTCCTTTCACCAGCTTTGTTGCCCTCCTCTGGATGCATTCAAGGACCTTCACATCCTTCTTAAATCATGAGGCCCAGAACTGCACACAGTACTCAAGTGAGGCTGCATCAACTCTGAATACAGTGGGATAATTCCTTCTTTTGACTGGCTGGTTATGCTGTGTTTGATGCACTCCAGGATGTGGTTTGCCCTCTTGGCTGCCAGGTCACGCTGCTGACTCCCATTGAGCTTGCTGTCTCCTATTGAGCCTGCTGTCAACCAGTACCCCCAGATCCCTTTCTGCAGGGCTGCTCTCCAGCCACTCCTCTCTCAATTTGTACTTGTACCCAGCATTATTCCATTCTAGGTGCAGAATCCAGCATTTCAACATGTTAGATTTCATCCCACTAATCATAGACCAATACTACAATCTATCCAGATCCCTCTGCAAGATCTCTTGTCGCTCAATAGAGTTAACAGCACCTCCCAGTTTGGTATCATCAGCAAATTTGCTAATGGTGCATTCAACTCCTGCATCCAGATTATTGATAAATATATTAAACAAAACTTGCCTTAGAATTCAACCCTGAGGAACGCCACTGGTCACCGGTTGACAGCCCCATTCAATACAACCCTTTGAGCCCCGGCGTTCAGATAGTTCTTCACCCAGCGCACTGTGAATCTTCTCATCCCACAGTTGGACAACTTGTCCAGAAGGATGTTGCGAGGGGCAGTATCAAAAGCCCTACTAAAATCTAGAAAAACTGCATCTTCTTCCTTCACTTCATCCACTAGGTGGGTGATCTTATCATAGAAGGATATCAAATTAGTTATACAGGACTTTCCCTTTGTGAACCCATGTTGACTCCGCCTGATGATTGCATTATTCTTTAAATGCCTTTCAATAGTACACAGTATAATCTTCTCCATAGTTTTTCCAGGAAATGAGGCTAGACTAACAGGTCTGTAGTTCCCTGGATCTTCTCTCATGCCCTTTTTGTAGACTGGAATAGCACTGGATACCTTCTAGTCATCAGGGCCCTCCTCAGACTCCTGAGACCTTTGGTAGACGATCAAGAAGGGTCCTGCCATAATGTCCTCTAGCTCCTTTAGTACTCTGGGATGAATCCCATCAGCCCCATGCACTTGTGAACATTCAGATGATACAGCTGGTCTTAGAAAGAAAGTGTAGGGACAGGCTGGCTCAGCCTGGGGCAAAGATGGATCCAGGGGGGCTGAAAGCAACCCTTGATACTCGCGGAGAGGTGGTCGACAAGAGGGAGCCAGAGAGACAAGGGGCATCAGCTGAACCAAGGAAAAGAGGTTCAGACAGGACTTTAGGAAAAGGCTTTTCCCCTGGACCCAGCAGGGCAGCAGTGAAAGCTGTCCAGGGAGGCTGTGCTGGTTTCATCCCTCCTGGGGGGCTAGTGGAGAGGTGTCAGCTGCAACTTTTAGAAACTCAAGAACCCCACTAAGAATGCTTTGCTAATTTGAATTGTGCTATACTAAACCGAGATGCTAAGAAAGCATGTCTATTCATGTGGGAGTAAAAGATAATTTAAAGACATGCTCATAACTTTATCTAATACACAACGACACTTTCAGCTATATTCTACTTCTGAAGGTGCAGGAGAATGCACTATTTTCTTCCACAAAAGAAGCTGGATAACTCTCAAATTGGTATAATGAAACCTTTCAAACCAAGAAGCACTCTTAGGCCTCAGTGGGAGTAAATAAACAAAGATGGCCAAATTACTTCTCAGATTCCATTTCACATTGCTAGACTTTGTATTAGGTATTTACTCAAACAGCTTGTTCTATAATGGAAGAATTTTACTTTCGAACTAAAGTTTTTATGTTTCCATAACATCATGAAGAAAATGAAATCTAATCTTTTGCTGTGACTACAGGAATATGAGCACACACATCCATCGATATCTGCGCTTTTCTACACAGAAAATCACAGCTCAGGAAAAATAAACTGAAGGGAGAATGAAGAACTCCAGCTGTACAGAAGAGAGCATATAAAGAACACTGACGACTTAGAGATATACTTAAGACAGAAGCAGCAGTGTAAAGAAAAAGTCTTGTAACATGCATATTTAATTAACAAAGTGGTATTGTACCTCAGTTGCGATAAACTAAGTGATTTATCTCCCTTGCCTAAGCACTATCTAGGACTTGTTTTTCCCATGGAAGAATTGTAGGTGCAGTTGTGAAACAATGCAAACTTGGAAGGTCTCTGAGTATGAGATTTCAGATCGTTAATACTGAAAAATGCATTACTACCACATAGTATGTGTTTTACATAGTCTTAAACAGCGACGGAAATAAAAGTGTCACTGTAATTCCAGTTTCAAGTTCTGTTGGGCATCTTTCCAGCATATATACCCAGATACCACACATGAGCTTGAGATTAGTCACTCTGAATTCTCATTTGTACTTCCTCTTTGAACCTAAACTGTAAAAACTTTCTTTACAATATCAGAGTTATGGATTTCTTTTGCAACAGTTTCTTACAGGTCATTGGAATTTTTAATTATTACATGGATATCATAGAGAATTCTCTCTAGCATAAGTTAGAGACATTTTGGTACTGTACACATCATGGACTTCCCTAGGGCCATCAATCCCCTCAGGAAATGTGAGCCTATACACTTGTGGAAAAAATGATGACATAAAAACATATACAACTCAAAGACCAATTTTTATTTGCCATAGTATACTTAACATGCCTCACTGGGTCAGGACACTATGCAGGCTGGGGCTATAATCTGACAATTGGAGAGGCAAAAGCTGGTAAAACTACTTAAAACATGAACACCAAATACTACAGCACAGTATGGGTTTTATATTGATGCTATTTACACATATTTCTTCATTGTTCACTCTCGCCATTACTGAAAAGATATAATTATGGGGAAGTTGCTTTTCAGCTTTTTAAAAAGAAGAGGATTTTGCATGAGTAGTTTTAAGATTATCATCACTGTACACAAATGTTGATGCTTTTTGTTCTGGGGAAATTATGAGTCCTGGGATGAAAAACATAGCTAGCAGGCCTTTCTACTATTTATAGGAGTGCTTGAGGAATACTGCTTTGCTGATTGATGAGTAGAACGTTGAAAGTTGCAGAGATGTGGTGGGATACTAGCAGGCAAAAAATGGTAGCTGAAATAATAAATTCATACAGTTCAATGCTGGCTTTGACTATAAGATAATTTATTCTGAACCTCTGGACCTCATAAATATTTTCTTTTCAACAAGTTACCCTTCAGTAGCTCAGTTACTGGTGCTTGATAAAGAATTGGATACCTTTGACTAAAGCACAGTTTCTGATATACACCCAATTTTGAACTGGAGAAATGAGAAATGGGACACACTGATTTCTTTTGAGTTTGTTGTGGGTTTTTTTCCTGCTTTTCCCATTGTTAAAAATGTTTTTCCCCCTTTTGAATTTGTCTGTCTCCAGTTTCTAGACATTGTTTCTATTTCCCCCCCCCTAGATTAAAGAACCCTTTCCTGATGAGAAAATGGCTAGAGAGAACAATCTAGCAGAGCTGAACACTGAAAAGCACATTCTCTACTATATTCACAGCATAGAAAGAACACATTTTGGAGAGGCAATAAAATTTTCCACATCAGCGGGGCAGTTCCTTGGTGGAGATGCTGCTTACAAACAGCACCTTTTTATTGTATTTATATTTGTCTGTAATCAAACGATGGAGAGCTTTAAGTATCTCACTGAAGTATTCTCCAATTCTTTTATAAATTCCATAATTTCATTTTATGTTTTACTTTTCCTTTAAAAGCTTTGGAGCTCTACATGTTATGAAATAATTTGCTAATAACTTCACAATGTCTCATACTGAATGAAATTACCTTGTACTTCTACCTCCATTTTTATATAATAATTTGTATCTTACTCACTTATGTTTCCCCAATATCACATTCAGGGTTCGTGCTTTTTCATTAACTATTACTAAGTATTACTTCTTTTCAGAGTCACTGATCCTGAGAAAAACGTCCAATTTTTTTAAGATGAGGACTGAATATCTTATTTCTAGATCCATACATTTGCTTTAAACTGTAGAGAGAAGTCTAATGTTTGAAAGGACCTACACTAGCAAGTGATCAGGAGGATCCTCACTGTTCATTTGCCACTGTAGTAATCTTTGTGTCATCTTGCAAATTAGCTTTGGTTTCATATTTCTTCCAGATGAAAATGTTGAGTAGCATCAGGCCTGATACTACATGTAGTGCATATAGAAACCAAATAGCTCCATTGCATGACAATGCTATATTAGTTTTTGTGATTTATCAACCTACTCTGGTTAAATTAACTCCTAGTTAATATTCCATGTGGTTCTGAATGACAGCGTTAATTTCACATACCTAATGTTGTGCAGAATTCAGCCAGGTGCTTAAGAAAAAAAGTCTACAAAAAACTGCATGTACATAGTTATTATTTTCAAGTGATAAATGACATGAGGCTTGTTTTATTCATGATAAAAACTCCCTGTTGATTCATTTTCAATTTGGCACCCATCACCCATCCAGGTCCTTTGCACAAAAGTAGCTTTTCAATTGGTTGCCAGGCAGCACTGGTGAATGACAATGTTCCTCTCACTTTGCACTTTTCCTTGCTGAATTTCATGGCATTTCTCTTGGCCCAGTCTTCCCTCCGGATGAAGTCTCTACCACTCAGTATGCCAGCTGCTCCCCCTAAATTAATCTAAATCTGTCAGACTCCCATTTCTCCTCTGCAGTTGACATTATCCAGTAGCCTTCTATCTTTCTAGACTCTACAAGAAATACATTGTTATAGAGGCAAAGTTTGGAAATTATTTTGGATTATCCTATTTACTAGGCTCAACTGGAATCCTGAGATAAAGCTTTAAGGAAGAACAAGAAACTCTAGATGGACCGCAACAGAAGAAGAGAGAGCCTCTGAGAAAAAAAAAAACAACCAATACTTATATTTAAATAATACCAATATTTAAAATGTTACTTTCTAGGAAACCATGCTTGAATAAAGTTTGATAAGTTATTATCAGAGGGTTAAGGTGATTGATACGTTGTCGTAAGCACTTTTTTTATGCATAGCTGTGAAAGAATAACAGGAAATGTTATGGAAACATACGAAAATGCATAATTCTATTATCATTGAACTTTTCCAGTCAAAACAGGATTGAAACCTCTTGGTTTCATCCTTTCTTGATGAAAACTATACTCTCGATTTACTGCTGAAGGTACAAGTGAATTTCCTGAGTTAACCCTTTCTATGTTATTTTTCAGACCTTGCAAACTATCCAAGAGAAAAACCGTCTTTAAAACCATACTGTTTTCAAATTCATTGGTTTTTCTTTTGTTTTCTTTTTTCTTTTCTTTTCTTTTCTTTTCTTTTCTTTTCTTTTCTTTTCTTTTCTATTGATGTTATTCTTCAGACCTCGCTAACTATCCAAGAGAAAACCATCTTAAAAACCATACTGTTTTGAAATTCATTGCTTTTTCTATTTTTTCAGCTACACTAACTGGTTTACCACACCTTCCAGAATTTGCTACAGCAATGGAATTTCCTTCCTTTAAATGTTTATGAATGTGAAAAAATTGATATATGAGAGCAATTCTATTGAAGTCAATCTGAACTAACCTCATCCCATTCTAACAGCCATCAGCATATCTGCAGGAATAAGCACTGGTACAATGAAGAAAAATAGCTTCAGTCCCTTTCCATTTTCAAAGTTCCCATCCAGCAAAACATACCAGTATGTGTTGAACATTAAGCACATGTTTCAGTTCCTCCACAGTCATATAAGCGTTTAAGAATGTGCTGTGCTTAAGTGCTGCTTAAATCAGACTGATAGCAATTTGACTTAAGCATATGCTTAACTGCTTTTCTGGATTGGGATGGGATGAGATAATGTGTTTAAGACTGGAAATGTGCTGCATGTGGAGTGAAAGCAACATGATACTATCACAGAAAGTTTTTGGATCTCCCCAGACTCCACCATCTGCTTCCATTTCTTCACCACCTTTGTCAGTTAGGTTCCAGTTCACCACAGCACCTAGGTAAATGACTTGCCATAAAACAAATGTAGGAGGGTCACAAGTTACATTCCACTCTCTATTACTTCAAAAGTAGAGTAATGGTGAACCCAGGTCTTAAATGAGTCCCAAAATCTGGGTTCTGAAAGGACTCTGTAGAGATGTGTTCTTTAGGAAACTACAGAAAACAGCTACCTTCGTACAACTGGTCAAAACTTGCACGTTCATCCCATACAGACTTCTTCTATTTTGGCTTTTAAATCTAGTTTTTTTGTCCAAATAAGGATTTCTGCAGAAATAAAACTGAGACAATTTATTATCACTTTTAAGAATTAGAATCATAGAATAGTTTGCATTGGAAGGGATCCTAAAGGCAGCAACACCTTCCATTAGACCAGGTTACTTAAAACCTAGGGATTTGTGGGGCATCCACAACTTCTCTGGACAACCTATTCCAGTGCCTCAGCACCCTGACAGTAAAGAATTTCTTCCTAATATCTAATCCAAATCTACCATCTTTTAGCTTAAAACCATTACCCCTTGTCCTATCGCTATACTGTCTCATAAAGAGTCCCTCCCCATCTTTTCTGTAAGCCACCTTTAAGTACTGGAAGCCACTACAAGGTCTCCCCGGAGACTTCTCTTCTCCAGGTTGAGCAACGCCCAACTCTCTCAGCCTGTCCTCATAGCAGAGGTGATCCAGCCCTCTGATCATCTTTGTGGCCCTCGTCTGGACTTGCTCCAACAGGTCCATGTTCTTCTTATGTTGGGGGCTCCAGGTGTGGACGCAGTCCTCCAGGTGTGGACACAGTCCTCCAGGTGGGGTCTCATGAGAGTGGAGCAGAGGGGTAGAATTACCTCCCTTGACCTCCTGGCCATTCTTCTTTCGATGCAGCCCAGGATACAGTTGGCTTTCTGGGCTGCAAGTGTGTGTTTCTGGGTCATGTTGAGCTTCTCATCAAACAACACTACCAGGTCCTTGTCAGGGCTGCTCTGAATCCATGCTCTGCCCAACCTGTATTTATGCTTGGGATTGCTGTGACCCGGGTGTAGGACCTTGCACTTGGCCTTGTTGAACTTCATGAGGTTTGCATGGGCTCACCTTTCAAGTTTGTCCAGGTCCCTCTGGATGGCATCCCTTCCCTCCAGCATGTTGACTGCCCCTCACAGCTTGGTGTCATTGTCAAACTTGCTGAGAGTGCAGTCAGTCCCACTGTCCACATTGCCAACAAAGACATTAAAAAACATCAGGACATACTGACCCCTGAGGAACGTCACTCATCACTGGTCTCCACTTCAACATCAGGCCATTGACTGCAAGTCTCTGAGTACAGCCAATTCCTTATCCACTGAGTGGTCCATCCATCAAATCCATGTCTCTCCAATTTAGAGACAAGGATGTCTTGTGGGACAGTGTCAAATGATTTGCACAAGTCCAGGTAGATGACATCAGTTGCTCTTCCCTTATCCTCCAACACTGTAACCCTGTTGTAGAAGGCCAACAAATTTGTCAGACACAATTTACCTTTAGTGAAGCCATGTTGGCTGTCACCAATCACCTCCGTATTTCCCATGTGCCTTAGCAGAGTTTCCAGGAGGATTTGCTCCATGATCTTGCCAGGCACAGAGGTGAGACTCAGCAGTCTGTAGTTCCACGGGTCTTCCTTTTTTCCTCTTTTAAAAATGGGGGTTATGTTTCCCCTTTTCCAGTCAGCGCGAACTTCACCAGACTGCCACGACTTCTCAAATATAACGGATAGTGGCTTAGCAGCTTCATCTGCCAGTTCCCTCAGAACCCACAGATGTATCTCATCAGATCCCACAGATTCGTGTACCTTCAGGTTCCTCAGACAGTCTCGAACCTGATCTCCTACAGTAGGCAGTTCGTCATTCTCCCAGTCCCTGCCTTTGCCTTCTGTGACTTGGGTGGTGTGGCTAGAGCACTTGCCAGTGAAGACTGAAGCAAAAAAGTCATCGAGTACCTCAGCCTTCTCCATATCCTGGGTGATCAGGTGTCCCATTTTCTTCTGGAGAGCACTCACATTTTCTTTAGCCTTCCTTTTACCACTGACATACCTGTAGAAGCTTTTCTTGTTGCCCTTGATGTCCCTGGACAGAGTTAATTCTATCTGGGCTTTAGCTTGCCTAATCTGGTTCCTGTCTGCTCTGACAATTTCTCTATTCTTCCCAGGCTACCTGTCCTTGCTTCTACACTCTGTAGGCCTCCTTTTTGTGTTTGAGTTTGTCCAAGAAGTCCTTGTTCATCCATGCAGGCCTCCTGGACTTCCTCTTTGTTGGGATGCATCACTCCTGAGCTGGGAGGAGGTGATCCTTGAATATTAACCAGCTTTCTTGGGCCCCTCTTCCCTCCAGGGCTTTATCCCATGATACCCTACCAAGCAGATCCCTGAAGAGGCCAAAGCCTGCTCTCCTAAAGTCCAGGGTGGTGAGCTTGCTGTGAATCCTCCTCGTTGCCCTAAGGATCTTGAACTCAACCATTTCATGGTCACTGCAGCTAAGGCTGCTGTTGAACTTCATAGTCCACACCAGCCCCTCATGTTGGTGAGAACAAGGTCCAGCATAGCACCTCTCCTCATTGGCTCCTTTTTATTAGGACTTCGTTTCTTTCAATTTTTATAAAACTTAAACGAATTAATTGGCTAGCCCACCTTTTGATGATCTAAGAGTCCTTCATAGCAAAATAGAGGGAAGATGGCTTTCAGGACTTTCAAACTCTATGCCACATAAATAGAAAATGGCTTCAAGAACAGCTCTTCCCATGTTTTCTTAGATCAACAGGGAACCCAGCAGCGCTGTTGTGCATCAATATGCCAGCAGGGTCCCTCTGAAGCAAAGAGCTCACAAGCATGTACAGTGCCTGTCCCAAATATATTATGAGATGTGTCCAGAGAACCACACCATCAATACTCCTGTGATCCCACAGCTTGGCAGACTCACTTGGTAGGTTTCATTGGAACCCTCCTCATGCTTTGGAGGAAACTCACAGGTACAAAAAAGAATATTTCTACAGAACATCTTGCTTTCTGACAAACCTACATATTTCAGAGGAAATTATTGTAAGGCTTCCAGCAAGCTCTAATCCTCAGGAGAAAACTTTTGCTACTCAGCTCGACAGTGGCAGCTGTCCAAGAGAAGAATAAGATATATATGTTTGCAATGGCTTGAGATACTGTCACTTAAGTATAGTAGTAATTCAAGGACTAAAACACTGACAATATGCAGCTCTGAATTACATCATCTTTAACCTACAACAAAAGTGATTGCAGTGACTAAAGGAGAGATCGGTGCCACTCCTCATTCCTGCACGAGAAGTCACAGTGGCCCTATCTGTCACCCCAAACACTTGAACTCCTCTTCCTTCTCCAGAGGGAATTATGGCTAGAGCTCAGCTGTATGTACCAGCACCATAAATTCTGACAAGGTCATGCACACCATTAAATACTGATTCTCATAGGGAGGGAAGACAGAGAGTGCCTGAACTCACTTACTCCAAGAAGTACTCAGCACAATAAAGAATTCAAGAGAAACACTCTCACATGCAATACAATAACATAGTAGAAACACTGTCTAACAAGGTAATTGTAATGGGTAATGAGCATTTCATAGTTTAAGTTCAGCCTTCTGCTTTTTGATGCCCTGTACAGAAGGTATTCTGCTACGTACATCCCACCATTCGCTCAGCAGCACTGCTGCTACTTCTGACCAGAAAATATGCTTTGAATGATATCGTCGTTTTAAATCTAACCTTCACCATGTCTCCTGCAGGCATAAATATGAGAATACCACAGAAAGATCATCAACAACCTTTGCTCTCATGCTGGAAGCAGACACCTATATCAACTGGTGCTAGCGGGTGGACAAATACATTGCAAGATCTACATGGTTTCAGGGTTGATAAAAGTTTATAGAGCCAGAGGTTGCCAGCAAATGCTTTACTGCCATTGGATGGCAGTAAATCAGATGGAAACATTTGCTTTCTGTTAAGTCCTGGAGAACTAGCCAAGAGCCTTGACTGTGGTGATAGCAAAGCCATCTCCTACTCCTACTCAGGATAATCCATTGCCCCTTTCAGCAATGACGTTAGCTGGGCAGCTGCCTACCGCTGAGGTAGCCCTGCCAAAGGACACAGCCACAGCTGGGCAGCGAGGCAGGTGAGCCGGCAGGGTGTCATAGTCACCGCAGAAGTGCACATGTGAGGACTGACACATGGAGATCCACCAGCTATGCAGGCAGAGCACCATAGCCCAGGGCCCAGGAGCAGGGTAGAAGAGCAACAGCTGCTTCAGTCAAATGAAAAGTGTGCGATAAACCCCCTGAGCCCAGTGTGGCTCCTAACACTGAGTCTTACTTGAAATCAATAACCTGATTTCAAATAAAGTCAGGTAGAAACCACCTCTGTGTTGTTGTCGCAGCTGCCCCTGCACATCCCCTGCAGGTACACAGCTGCCTGATGGCAAATGCAGCTCCTCCTTGAGGATCCTCAGCAGTGGCACCACTAGTCATGGGGAACAGCACCCCAAATGGCTGCACCCTCCAGCAGCCCACCGTTTAATATCACCCAAAGTGGAGTGCCTTTTTCCTCCATTTACCACCAGTTATTCAGCACTGAAAAGCTGATAGCGTTCCCTATTCAGCTCACAAACTGTGCATCACCTTTCAGGACTTTTTCTGTTGACTGCAACTGACAGCAGTGTGAAGATTAGGCAGCCTTTTAATCTTATACTAGCCATGATTACCATCAGTGGAGTAAAAGAGCAATTGCCTGGCAGTGCAAGTCGCAGACAAATAAAAGGTTCTCAGAACAGAAAGCAGTCATACACTAAGTTAAGCTTCCAGTCCATTCACGTCCATGATGCCTCTCTTTGAAAACTACATAACTTAATGATAGTTGCCTGGAGGATTTTTCACGAGCCTTTACGACAAAGGCTCATATTTCTTGTTAATAACATTCTTCTACGAAAAAAAAACCCAGCAAAAAAACAACAGATAAAAAAGTTCAGCTCTTTCTTTTTAAATTACAAACCTGAACATAATTCTTTTTATCTTAACCATTTCAATATCTTTTCTTATCTGGAAGACTTTAATTTGTATTTAAACAGATTATGAGACAATTTTGAATGAAGAACAACAGATTTCCAGAAAACTGGAACATCTCACTAGTATTCAGCAGCTACCTGAAACACTTTCAGCATCAGGAATGTTCCCACAGAGACACTTATGCAGCTCTGACAGTATATGAGCAGAGATTATTTTGATTTAAGAATTAAAAAAAGAATTAATTTCCCCATGACATAGGCATGGGGAATACTAAGAGCACTGATGTTACAGCTCTGTTCGGACTGAAATTAGGCATACAATTTCAGATCATGGAATTTTGGTTAGTACCAACCCCTAGACCAGGTGCGATCTACACAGATTTCTTTGTAGATAAAGTCCTTGCAGGTGTATCCCACACCTCTGTACAGTCTTCATCACAAAAGTATCTGTCACCTGTGTCTTGAGTTCTCTTGATATGTACAGTTACTGAACTAAAACATCCTGAGTGTGCTTTCACATGTTCACTCCAACCTCTCTGACACAGCATGAACGTCACTGTCAGGACAGAAGAAGAAAAGTGTTTTGAGCACATGTGTATAGAAAACAAAATCTGATTTACAAAGCTAATCTAACCTGTTAGTAAAAGGTAACCACTGAGTAGTAATGACATATATAATATTCAGGTAGGTGAAGTCTAAATCAAAGTTTTAGATATCTCATTGACATGCTCTGAGTCACCCACATCTTTCTCAGTCTTACAGGAGATCTTCTGTAAGTTGAACTCAAAATGCCTTTTGAAGTAAACAGAACTGATGTGATACGGCTTTGCAGTTTCTTTTTTTATATACTGTTTTTGTTTAAGTATTCATTAGAAACACCTTGCCCATTTAGATGGGCACTTGTCACACTATAAACCTAAACAAACACAACAAAACCGGCTTTCAAAAAATCTCTAGTATTAAAAGAAAAATGGAGCTCGTAATCTCAAAAGTAAATGTGACCGACTACAGTATTTTCACTCCAACAGTCAAGAAACATAGGTAGTAAAGAATAAATATTTGAGCCACAGAGATCAACAAAGGTGAATGAACAACCTGATCTTATACGTGGAAATATGACAGATCATAGTAGTAGAAAAGTCTTAAAATTAAATTCACTTATACGTTCTCTCCTGTTAAATCTGAATGATCCTTGTTCACACAGATTTAAGAAGGAAGATCACATCATGCCATAGGTGACATGAGGTGAAATAAAGGAACCTGAAAGGAAAAAGAAAATATAAAAATAGCTAAATTATACATAATATAATTCATGGGCTCCACACTGGAACTCATCTGCTTTTTCAGACATTGCTGACAAATCAAACTAGTCCGATCAAATAGAAGCATAATGGGAAGTGCAAGATATATGTTTCTTTTTGAAATCTCATCTTGAAATTGAATTGTTTAACCTTATGCCTTTGTAAAGTTCTCCAAAGAGGCTAAGAGACATAAGTGCATGAGTAAATGAACAGTGTACTTTTCAGTATGCAAATACGACAAACTGACTTGATACTTCTTCCCATCTCCTACAAACAGCTCCCTAGCTGAACCATCACTGACAGTGACACTCTTCTCATCTTTCACGACAAAGAAGAAAAAAACTCCATGCTGCTCCTGCATATATGAGCACCAGCTTCTTTCTCTTCCACCTACAAATTACTTTTGAAGAGCATCTCACAGTGCTCCTCAGAGAACAGGATCAGTTAACATTTTTTCCATTGAGCACATCTGGATAAATTCAGTGATTAGTGTATTTGAAAACTATAGCTTCATTGGCATAATGTAAGTTCCGTGTACCATACAAATAGAACTTGCAGTACTTTGTGAATTCTCCAACATTTTGAATGATTTAGCATAGTGACATAGTGACAGCACACACCGTAAAAGCAGCAGTCTGATTTTCTTCTATTTATACACAGGTCTGGAGTACAACAGTAACCACATCAGATACACTGTGAAAGTGGTATTAACTAAAAAAAAACCAACAAAGGTCTTTGACTTTTAGGACATATAATAGTATCTACACACACTCAAAATGAGTGTAACCACATACAAGCACTCTTTGAATTACGGAAATACATGGACATGCTGTCATATGATCTTAGCACCTTGGAGCTAGGAGAAGCACAGAAACTTTTGTTGTAAGCAGAGTGTTTCCTTCTTTTATTCTACTTCACATCTCCAAAATTTTTATAATATTGTACACTCATGAAGGACATCTACTCAATCTTGCAGCATTATAATCAAACTGGATGAATTAGGCAACTGAGGGCAGACTACCACATGCCATCCCAGGTCAATTTTACAGCTCAACAGGCAGGATACGTCTTTTTCAGAGTTTTCCCACAGTGTGATTTTCGGCATATCCTTCTTGCTTCTAATTTCCATCTGCTCAGATCAGCTGCTGCTATAAACACAGGTCCATAGAGGGAGTCTGCAATGCAAATGCCTATATAACTGCCATTCCTGGCAGTTACATAAAAAGTCTATCTATCTATCTGATAAATCCACAACCATAAAAATAACAGTCAAAAGAAAGGAAAAATTAATCCAAACTAAACAAAAATAAAATTAAAAGGATAACAAAAAAAAAATTATCACCAAGTTCATAATATGTTCCGTTTGATTAATTTCTATTTTTCATGGTATGCCTGCCATGAAACTCACTTAGCAGGACCACAGTCTGTCTCTTGTCAGGGTGAACCTTTACAGATCTAGAGGTTTCAAGTTGAGAACCACAGTAATAAATCTGAGGCAAAAAATTCTTCCGTCGCCAGCAACAGTGGTGTGAGAAAGCAGACTGCCGATAAGCTCAAGCTGAAATAATGGTTAGTTGACCAACAACCAAATAACATTGCAAGTAACCCTTTTCCTATGTCCAGCTGTCAGTGTAGAACATATTGTACCAAAATAACTTCTAGGAAGTGTAACTAGAGGCAAATATTTATACTATACATCAGAATACTTTTCCTATGCCGCTAAGTTGTTGGTGCAGACATACATTAACATAAAGAAGAGATACTGCAAGTGTGAAACAAAATCTGCAAAACTTACCAATGAACACAACATTTGCACCTAGGAGATGAGAGCAAAGGCAGCTAAAACCAGCAACTAGATGTTCTGGAGATTTCCCTAAAACAAAGATTCAGGCCAAACACTTTCAAACATGTGCTCATTTGTGTATCCAGACTGCTGGACTTTCAGCATTCAAATCAAGCTGATTGCACAAGCTTCGTAGACATGGAAGAGCTGTAGGTCAAACAAGAAAGGCGTATCCTTGGGAATTCTGGACAAAAGTCAAAAAAGCTCCTCTGTCCAGGAAGTTTATTCAAGTTTATCCAGGGACAGCCAATCTGATCCATAGCTGAAAGGGTGAATTCAATGCTGTTTGCTATAAAACCATTATCTGAAGGCTCTGTGGATTTCCTGATATGGGTATTTCAGGAAAAGTACTGTGTTCTGCCTCTGCTGGCAGTGTATACATATTTAATTCTGTTTTCCAGCAATTGCTGGCAGACATAATGGTTGTAGAGTGTCCCTACATTACCCAGTAAGGCTGCTTTCCCAGGACCCACTCCAGCACTTATTGAAACTACTCACAGGAGTCCCTTGCAACCCATAGACGGTGAATCAGACCTTTGAACTGAAGCTACCCGAAAATTGCCATGAGGGAGTTTGTTCTTCACTTTGAACGAAGAGAAATTTTCCAGGCATTTCTGCTTCTGAACTCTTTTGTGGTGCAGCCAACATCAACAGCTTGGACTCTCCACCATCCATTAGGTGGAGAGATATTAATTGAAGTGACTTTCCTGCTACCTGTCATGCATGTATTTTTGAGAAGGATCCACAGAATGAGGTAATGCTTTTCCCAGGAGGTTCTTATTTCGAAGTCCAAGGAAACCAAATGCAGCATTTAATTAAACAAACAGTTGTTCGTATCCATACTGGTACATGCCATTACTATAAAAGTGAAGGCAAAATAATCTTCATGACAGCCCCTCCATTTATTACAAAGAAAATGTACTCTAGGAATACTTGAATTCTACTGATCTCCATGTTCTTGTCAATAGAAACTTTGCACATTGCAGGCACGAAGTACATTTAGTACTGAGTGTAGTTAATCACAGGTACAGAGTCCCTTTGAGAGTAGTATCTTCCCTTTCACTGGGAGTCCTGAAAATAAGAAATGAACATTTCTAGCCCCTAGTTCAGGAGCTTTGTGAAAGAATCCCTCTGTGAAATCTATGGCCTGTGCTACAAAAGAAGTAAAGCTGGCTCTTTCTGGCCTTAAAACATACAAGCCTCCAGAAAGTCACACTGGAAATTCTCCTTAACAGTCACTGATTTTTAACCTCATTTCCAATTCTCCAGGAAAAGGTTTCTTGACTTTGTGTTGAAAGCTCTTCTTTGGGATAAGACTGACATTTAAATGTTCCCCAAAAGAAAAGAGTAAGGACTTTTATTTTCTGACTGAAGGTGCTAGTTGTGAGGCTGGCTTTTCTGGTGTCTTTGAACTGCAAAGGAAACATAAGTTCAGAAGCAGCTTTTAGTACAGCAACACCATGGTCCGTGCACTTTCTATTTTTATATTTCACACACATACATTAACAGTTTATTTTGACTCAGAAGTGTGCTTTCCAAATGATCCCCACCCATCCCCACTTTGCACACTTTGGCTCACACCACAGAGCAGTCTTCAAGTGCATGAACTAGATATCTTCTGGCCAAAACTAAACTGAAATGCGTGGTTTAGGAGTGCACCTACTAACCAGGGACCAAACTACAGTTAATGTAAAACCTGATGACATACCATGCACAATGGATGTAAATTGGACTCCCCAGATCCACGCCTAATAAGCTGTACTTTTGACTGTGTGGACAGGGCAATTCTTGGCACCAGTTCAGTGACAGCCAATCAATAGGTCAGCAGTGTAGCATCTATCCAAAACCTAGGAAGGTTAGCTCTTGGACAGAAGATGTATCCCCTTCTCCCTTGAAGCGCTGTGCTACTGCGGATATATAGGACCACATTTCCAGGACCTAACCTATGCACCACCTGCCTAGACTGCACTGATGAGTTCCCAAATTAAATATGTTCTTGCTTATCACCTCCATTTACTTCCAAAGCCCAGATCATGGCTTACTCTGGGGTGTCTTAAGCAGGCTGTAGATGGTATGAGACACTGATTTAGTGCATAATGCACGGTGATACTTTGACAGCTTTTGCTACAACCCTCAGAGCATACAATAAGTGACAGCTTTCTGGAGTCCGATCATCTTTTTGATAATCTTTCTCCTGTCAAAGACGAGCAACATCACAAAGTCTGATAATAAATGGAAATTTTATTATCAGATTAAGTATTAAGTCTGATAATAAATCAAAAGAGAATTTATTCTTCATAAATTAAATGGGAGAGCAAGAGATTACTGAAGGCACCAAGAACAAGCAACCATCAACTAAAATAATTTCCTGCTAAGAAGGTTGTACCTTCAAAGGGTTAAGAGTAACAGAGAAGAAGCAGGTGTATACACTATCCAGCCAGTAAATAGCATAGCAGAGGCTGGCTGAAGGAAACTGTGGGGTTTTTTAGTGAGTGTTTGTTTTCAACTGCAATTAAACATTTATCATAAGTTTACTTATTTATCTGGGTTGAACTCACACAGAGTTTTCTATCCTTAAGTCGGCAGCAGCAGCCAGGCAGTATCACTTAGAACTTCAGTCCTGTAATAAGAGGACTTCTTGCAGGTTCACTTGTAATTTTAGAGATATTCTAAAACCTTAGCAATTTTAATGCTAGTACTGGACAGGAGGGAAGCAAACATTTTTAGTTTTGTGGGGGTTTTTATGTCCTTCCTAGTAGGGCAGAGACAAATATATGTTTTATAATATAGGAAACAGGTATGGCCTAACTCCATGTGCTCAGTCATGTGAAATAACTACCGATCTGCTAACTAATCGCTCCCTCAGACATTTAATCACAAAACTACAGAGCACTTCTAGTGCCTCTCTGGAAGATGAAACTATTCTTTGCTTCACATATGATTGCACCTCCTCAGTTCAGGCATCAGAAAATATCAATTTTCTTCATGAATGTCTGAAAGTGCACCCAGCTTATCAGATAAATAACTCCTTTCCCTGATCACCATTAACCTCCCAAACTAATGTGTGTACATACATCTCCACTGTTACAGATGGTACATCTCAGTATCACAGAACTATTAACAGTATCTCCACAATGTTCAAAGTGCTATGACTCTCCTCTAAAGATGAGAAACTGAGGCAAGTTTCCAAACTTTTCTGCAGCTGCCTCAGCTTTGTTGTAAACAATTTCAACCCTGAGGTCATCATTATTAATTTGCCCTCTTAGGTTGACTAGGAAATGGTAAATCTGGATCTACCAATGCCTATTAGCAGGAGGAGGTAGGAGAGGCGAACGAACCTCACAGCAAATAGCACGGTCTGATAAAAGTCTGATGTCTTCTAATTCTCAACACAGAAACTCCAATCCCAAGGCCCCAAAGTTAATGCATCTTTTGTAGCTTTAGATAGCTGTTATTTTACATATGACTTGCTGATCTCCCTGTTCCCTGGTGACACCAGACAGACATTTTAATGTCCTACTCTGTAATCAGTTTGCCAGTAGCAAGTTGACCCGCTAGCTCTGACCTTCCCCCCTCCCTTCCCCACACACACATTTTCAAACATCTTCCCTACTGATGAGATCTTTTTCAAAAACCTTCTAATATTTTTGTTTGTTTGTTTTACTTCAAGACACATTTTTGTGGAAGGTCATTCCTTCCCTCACGTGCAAGCAGCTTCTTAAAGGTGTCTTTATGCCCTTCAAACGGACACACAATTTTTTAATTTTCACATTAGTTTTCTGTTGAGAAGTCTCTGAACACTTCGTCCTTTGTAAATCAACTAGGTGAAAAATGTCCCCGGGTTTCTGAAGGTGAGGTAAAAAAATTAATTCCTACCCACTCTGATTAACTTGTTTTGCAAAGCAGTTTTAGCAGATATCCCCTCTGGAAAAAATTCTTAATTGCTTCCTGAAGGCAGAATGCCCATGACTAGTTCTTGACATTATTAGGGAAATATTTTACTGTGATTTTTGGTATGCACACACTGTATTACTTAGAAGGAAACAAATCTCAATGCTCTTATTCATAATTTCCTGAAGTTTAATAATTAAGATGGAAAGAAGCAGTCAACTGACAATTAGCTTCATTTTCTAAGTAATAAAAACATACGTTCTGGCACATGTGTCAAAAAATTCCCCAACTATGCAAGCCTTCTATCCCCAGAAGATCAGAGATGTTATACTTCAGCAAATTCAAAGTTTTCATACAAACATGAGGAGATATACATCTCTATGTAAATAGATATATATATTTGCATTTTTTTATATATATATGTGTGTGTGTGTGTAAAAGGGGTGGTTTAAAGACAATTTAAAAAATCCTAGGTATAAGATATAAAAACATTACCCAGAATGTCGCATACTGTGTGAAGAATATTTAGGAAAAAAGTCCCCACCGACTGATAGGAACTGTAAAATGCCGTGAGATTTCTAAGTACAGTGAGCGAAGCGGGAAGTGTCAATAACAATATTTGTCTTTCATAAGACTCTACCACCTGGCCCACTTACTGTTCCTAACAAATGGCAAAGTCAACTCAAGGAAACAGACATCATCAGGTTACCATGACCTACTGAGCATATTACTTCTGCAGGTAGGAGCTAAATGGCAAAACTCTACACTTCACTGATCAGCTCCACAAGTAAGAAAGAACTGCACTGGACTTTGCAGTAATTTTTTTCCTCTTTCTGCTTTAGAAACAATCTATATATTTTTTCCATCCATAGAAAAAAATAAAAGAAAAAATAAAAGAAAAAAAAAGAAAAAGAAAGAAGTCCTATAAAAGAAGGTAAAAGAAAGTGCAACAAAAAGAGATCTTGGGATGTTTAATGTCAACAGCAGCTCCAGTTATGAAACATTACCTTTTTAGACAGTGCCTAGATAGGACATGCTATGGTCTAGTGGTTCATTAAACTGTGATGAACTAAATCCACTGGGTATAACCACTGGGATGTAGTCTACCCTGCATGTATGTGTCATGTGCAGTAAACGACTGCACTAATGATGTATTAACTTGTATCGCACCTATATGGTTTAAAACAAGCATTTAAAGCAATGAAGATAAGCATTCTGGCCTCCCTCACACTCATAATGACAGACTACCTATGCAGATTACAAGATGCTGTCATACTTAAGGAAAAACCACAGATCTGTGGCTGTGAAGATATATCATTAAATCCGGTTTAAAGACATAACTGGAATGTCAGGGGAAGATAGCTCATCATTTATGATTTATCAAAATACAGAGCCTACATGTACTCACTACGCCTCTTCTGCTCTAGTACTTTCCACTTGATAAAGCATTTTCATCCTCACTCTGCCTACTTTCATGTTTCACCTCCTGCTGTCAGATGAAAACCACAGCAGAAAAGTGGATCGACTGTGTTGGACACAAAGCAGAAAGAGTCACCACACAAGAGGAAAAATCATATGTCTTTATGAGAACTGGCAATAATGACAAAGATAGATTGGACAGAAAGCTGATTCAGTTGGGCTCAAGTGCCTTGTTCACTGAGAGAAGAGGCTTTCACCTCCCAGGATTTAGCTTTCTGCAGAACTTTTGTAGATAGGTTTTATAGAAAGATTTTATTTTCGGTTGGCCAGCCACACTATAGCCAGCAGCTTCACAGCCACAAGTGCTGATCTGAAGCCAGGGTGTAGGGTAAGCATCCCACCCTTGCTCTATTTAAGCCTGTTAGGGTTTGGGAGGAAACAGGCAGTTATAAAGTCTTCATATGTTGTTTTATCTGCCAAAGTGGCCATCCTTAGAAAAAACATCCAAGCTATATAATCCACATTGCAGAAAGATACTAGCACCTTAACATTTTGTAATGGGTGTACCTGTCAAGGTGTTGGCAGTGGAGGGGGGATATGCTGCAGGGGTAGCCTCTGTGAGAAGACATTAGGGGCTGCCCCTGCATTGGACAGAGCCAGTTCCAGCTGGCTCCAAAATGGACCCACCAGTGGCCAAAGAGCCCATCAGGGATGTTGGTGACACCTCTGTGATAACATATTTAAGAAAGGGTAAAAAACACTGTGGGGCAGCTATAAGAGAGGCGTGACAAAATGAAAGAGAAACAGCTCTGCAGACCCCAGGGTCAGTGAAGAAGGAGAGGGAGGAGGTGCTTCAGGTGCCAGAGCAGAGATTCCCCTGCAGCCCTTGGAGAAGACCATGATGACACAGGTTGTTTTCCTACAGCCCACGGACAACCATGCTGTAGCAGATATCTATGCTGCAGTCTGTGAAGGACTCGGCACCAGAGCAGGTGGATGTGCCCTGTAAGAAGCCGCAGCCCGTGGAGAGCTCACAGTGGAGCAGGCTCCTGGTAGGCGCTGTGGCCTGTGTAGAGGAACCCATGCAGGAACATGTTTTCTGAAGGGACCCACGCTGGAGCAGGTCATTCCTAAAGGACTGTAGCCCGTGAGAAGGACCCGTGTTGGAGCAGTTTGAGAAGAAGTATATCCCATGGGAGGAACCCTACATTGGAGTAGGGGAAGAGTGTGATGAGGAAGGAGTGGCAGAGAAGAAGCGTTATGGACTGACCACAGACCACATTCCCCATCCTCCCTGCACTGCTCGAGGGAGAGGAGGAAAAGGAGTCAGGAATTAAGTTGAACCTGCGAAGAAGGGAGGACAGAGGGAATGTGGTTTCAGTTTTGGTTTTGTTTCTCACTGTCTTACATTATTTTTAATGGGCAAGAAATTAAATTAGTCTTCCCCATGTCGAGTCTCTTTTGCCTGTGACAGTACTTGCCGAGCCATCTCCCTGTCCTTGTCTCAACCCACAAGCTTTTAATCTTATTTCCTATGTCTGTTCTGCTGAGGAGGAGGAGTGAGAGAGCGGCTGGGTGGGCATCTGGGAGCCAGACAAGGTTAAACCATCACACATTTTTACGGAGCTTTTGAGGCATCACAATAGTAACATCCATACTGAGCCTTTGAGGGATCACAATAGTAACATCCATACTGAGAGTGACTACTGATGCAGATGGAGCTCAGTACAATAATAATCCTTCTTGCATTAGCCAAGCAAATATGACTAATGGACCATAACTGCAAAGTAGCAATTGTGTACGTATTTTTTCCAGGGGGCAAATTAAGAGATATCTCCTTTCAACCATTTTGCTAATAAATAAAACAGGGAGGTGGTATCAATTGCCACAGATCAAGGATACTTAATATTCTTACTTCTACAAATTAGCACTCATCAACGTTCCCTCCCCTTGCTTTTCATTTTATTCCAGAGAGGTTTCCATAGAAACTAGGTCATGTGCCCAGTTTAATCTTCAAAGCTGTAACATTACAGTGGATTCTTGCTGAAAGCGAAACAAACAAAAAAGGGCACCTTTTATTTGTAGCCTCTTAAATGCAATGATAATTGGGCTCTACAAAAGGAGTCTGGCAGTGAGGCATGTGAAAGTGCACCGTATTTCTCAGGTGGTGAAAAACTGGTTACAGACACCAACATGAAGGCCTGAAAGCAACTCTCTTCTAGAAGTTTTCCAACATAAAAAGCAGGACCACCCCAGACATCAGCAACATTTCGGGAGGTGAACAAGTGACCTGATGTCACTAGTCCTCCATAATCCCTTTCAACTAGGCAGTGCTCCCTTATCACTGTTTCTCAATTTTTGAGAATTGCGTTGATACGATTGGAGAGAGAACCTTAACAGCTTGAGCAAAGCAGGTATTATTTACATTTCAGCAGTGTGTTCCCATCCAAAACATTTACAGATGTAGAGGATAAACAAGGTGAAAGGAGCCAAGCACTTTTCACTTTTCAACACAAGCTTAGACTACAAGAGGCTGCTGTTTTTGTGGGATTTCTGGTCATAAAAGTTAACATCTGAATACAAACCAAACAGTTTCTAACATGAGTTTTATATGGCAATGGAAACAATGAGCAACTTGATTAGAATGAATGCACGTTCTCCTATGCTACCCCTGTGAAAAGTAATAACCTGCCAAAATTCAGAAAATTGCCACCTTATTCACTTAAGCAGCCCTGCGTAACCATATGAGTGCCCTGATCTCCCAGAGTGCTGCCTTCCGGCACTAGCTAGGCAAGAGACAAAGCAAGAGCTCCTTTTTTGTGCAGAATCCCCTCTCATTGTATTCCTCATCCTATGAAGTACCCCATGTTCTGTTTGCCTGTTTTTTCACCAGTTACCACCCACCCAAAAATAGCATTTTCTTTAGGTAAAGTACAGAGCTCAACAATAAGGACAAGGTCTTTGAGTTGGTTTCAAGGAATGGGTGCCATGAAAGTAATAAAACAGTCTAACATATTCATATGTAAATGCATAACTGGACTGGATGGAGTTTTTGCGTCACTTTACAGGGAACTTTTACGCTTCTTAGTGGGACAAAGTGCAGTAACAAAAGCTCCTGGTTAAATCTCCCTTTTACAAAAATATTCTAATGAAATGTGACTTCTTGTACCAGGACTACCCCCAAAAAATCTGCAGGACTAAACGTATCATAGAATACTAGTAGAAGTCTAAAACACTGTGTGTGCAATCATGACTCTGTGGGAGCCTGAACTAATTAAATATGACATCATTCCAGTGCTAATTAAAATGAAATATTAAACTCATCTTTCACGTAAGAGAATGAGAAAGTGAATTGAGTTTAATGAAGAGGAAAAATTGTAAGAAATGAAAACATCTACAGAATTGGTATATCCTCTGTTAAGAACATTTAGTGAAACAGCTCACTTCCAGTATATGTCCTCATTTTAATGTTTGATTCCTAATACTGCACTGTATGTTGGCCTTTGGGAAATCCAGTTCCAATTTTCTGTGCACCATATTCAGCATCAAGTAGGAAAAGCCTGTAAAAGCAGAAAATGCTATTTAACCCTATAAACACTAACCGTGAGTCCTTCATAATCTCTTTCAGCTATCAAAATCACATCATGGCCCAGATCACGGGCTTCACTGGTTTTAAGAAATACTTTTTATCCATTCTATTTGAAATTAATTCTTACACAACTGACAAACTAAATGCCAGCTTTGACTTTCTTCTCAAGCTTTTCTCGCCTTTTCTTTATTATCACAGTACCTCACTGGCTTTTTAATGAAGGATAGCAAAAAAAACCAAAACAAAACACCAATACAATCTCACTCCGCTCCTCCTTTCTTTCCTTTGCCTTGCCTCCCCCTCCTTTTTGTTACTTATCCTTTGCCACCCATGGACACCTGAACATCTCTTGTCTTTCAACTCTTCTCACCTGGCTGAATTTTCCCCTCATATTGAACTCCTCACACTCCCTTTCTTTTCTATCTCCCGTTACCCTTTCTTTTACAGTATAAACATAAGCATACTCCATCCATCAATAAAAAAATGATTCCTGGTAGTACTTACTAGACTTCAGTCGTCATTGCAATGAATGTCCCACCATCAGTAGACGCCTTCAGTTCCTCCAGACTATTTCACTGATTACATGTGTTTCCTCTCGATCTTAAAATTAATCTGTTTTGAACAGTGCCACACAAGAAGAACCTGGCCTCCTAAAACAATGTATTCAGCCCACAGCCTCATTCCTTCATATACCACCCTTTGATTGATGTGTGCCTATCTGGTACTCCCTGGCTGGAGTACAGGCTATTGCATCAGTCAGATGAAAGGACAAATATAGTCAAGCCACTTCTTCCCAGCTGTATTCCTAGGATAATCCTTTACTTGGATCATATGAGGGGGCATATCTAGACTGAATGCAGCACATAAACATGCATATATATAATTTCTCATGAAGAGACCAGTAAAGTATATAGGGAATTAAAGCACTGGCATTGGGAGAAGTGAATGGAAACTAGAAGAAATGGTAAGTTAAGTAAAGGAAGTGTGACAGATCACAATTCCCTTAAAACTGGATGGAGACTTCATGTGAACCTTTTGACAGCATAAAGCAAGGAAAATGCCAGAGATGTTGTCTTCCTTAAACTACTTAAGTTCCTTGATTGATTTTATAGATAGCAGAAGCTCTTTCTGCAGCTATTTAGCATTGCCACTTAAAAGGAAATGGAGGTGGCTAAAAAAGGTCAAAGAGGATTGAAGAGAGAAGACATGGAAATGGGGCAAAAAATAATAGAAACTATGAAAAAGAAGCATGATAAGATGAGAACAAAATGTACCTTAATTTTAAAAAGGTTAAAAGTTCTATTAAAAGTTCATTTTAAAATGTATTTTCATCTTGTTCCTCCTGTAAGCATAAACAGATGGTAATGGATAACTATCCGTGATTTCGATTCATTTGTCTGTTCTTACCTTCCCTTAATGAAGAGGTATGGTTGCTGTGAGAGACAGAAGCTCAAGAGTAAAGCAGCAAGCACAAAGACATCACTGCTTAAGGCCATATCTTTTTAGTGCAGTACTTTTCTATTTATTGACTTTCCTCACTAAATCTCTGTCAATGTAAAACAAAAACTGATTAGTCCATGCCATAAAAATGCCTGTTCAATCTGTAAAGTTGGAAACAGAGGACAACACTGAATTTGACCATTTTTCTGAGAAAATACCGAAATATTCCAGAAGTTATTAAAGGCAAGACTTAGCCGGCATGCATGACAGAGAGGGGCAACTGTGGATGACCCAGATGTACACATCTCTGAAAACAAAAAGCAACCACCCTGTATTTAGCTAGGAACTTGGCTACACTGTAAAAAGTCTTGTTCTACCTTTCAAAAGTAGCATTGTTTGACTGTCCCTCGACCAACAAATTTCATAAACTTTATGTTCCCTTTTTGGAAACAAGACGGATGAATTGTGCTCCTGTATGGTCTCATAAACAATTTGGTTTTCCTCATCAGGGTGTACACAAATACTTTTCTTTAAAGGTGTGATAGATAGATTTCCCTTTTCTCCAACCTTCCAGTAAAAATTTAACATTGCTTGTAGGTTAAATTATTGAAAATGCTTCAGGAGGCAGTTGATGAACAAAATATTTAGTATTTAGAAGAATGCATCAAATAACATTTTTTACGATCTCTCATTGAGAAATGATGGGCAAAATAACAGCTAAGCTGTGTGATTATGTGCCCAGGTGACTCCATCTCCATTTTTTCTTCTGTTCTGCCTAGCAGTTAATGCATTTTACTTACTCTTATTAGAGTATTTCAAATAATTTTATAACAATATGGGGAGGTTTGTACTTGAAACAAGCAATTGCTATCAGTTTTTCTTCACGTGGTGTACTGTATTTGTTAATGTGGAAAATGATGTAATGTTTAGGTTTAGTAACCTAGCAATGAATAGCAAGATGATTTCAACACTTGAGTCTCTTTCCTGTATGTGGATATTAAAGATTGATAGCAGTGAAACATGAATGAATTGTGGGACACCAAGGAATGTAAAGCACCATAAAGGCCCTCCTTACTCACATCCAAGCCAGACTGGATACTGGAAACATTACATCAAAAGGAAGAAGCCCTGGAGGCAGTTGGAAGTTGCTATTGTGGCTAAGCAGCTAGGGCATCAGTATTGATTTCTTTGCATGTGTTAGGCATAGGTTTAGTTCAGTAGCTGCTGAACTTCAACAGGGCTGATCTACTTCCAAGACTTTCAAAACCTTTGGTCTGGGTAGCAAAATAAACAGGAGTCCTGTTTGGTCAGTAAAAACACATCAGTTTCACCACACAACAATCCTTCTCTACTCATGGGAAAAGACAAGCTTTATCACTCAAAAGTGATTCAGTTTTGTACCAGATGAACTTTGTGATAGTCTTCCATGGATGCCATTTCCTTCATGAATGAAAATGACTACTGATTTGTTTTCTAGCAGGGATCTGTTTACATTTACCCTCCTCAGGTAACAACCAGTGATGTTTCCTTTTTCCTACCATTTGCCACTTCAGTGGACCTGTGACCACAGCAAGCTTTTGATAGGGGAGAGTGCATACAGGCTACAGAACAGCCCATAAGCTTTCCCATGAATTTCTGTTTATTTCTTTTTTGACATTTGAATACGAAAGTCACTGCTGTCAGAGAGCCAAAAAAAATCACATAGGTGTTCTAGGGCTGTGTTCAGATCACCAGCAAAGCACTAATGGCATTGGAAATGTACGGCACCAGGTAGGAATAAGATACAAGAAAAGTGATCTGCCCTATGAGCTTGACCATCTCTAGATATGTTTTGCTGTGTTGGCACATCAGATTGAGGACATTTCATTCCACCAATGACCAAAATCATTTGTTTTGGTTACCAGTCAGCTAAGTTTGTCCTTCAGTTCAAATAAAAGAAGTGTCTGCTGATACACATAAGAATTATGATTTTTCTCACTGAACATGGGGTATTTCATGAGTTTGTTGCACTTTGTGGAAAGCATTTTGGAAACAGCACACAACAATTTTAAAATAATATTAGTTAAGATGAAAAGTGAACTCAGCTCAAGAAATGTTGTTGTGGTCCCTTGTGCATCGGCATTAAGCCATAGTCTTTGATTATGTAATTATATCCTATTTTTCTTCATAGAATCACTACCTAATTCTGTACACAGAATTAAATGCACAGGGAACAGAATTAAGGGCTGGATGGATAACTGTTGAACAAGGTATTTTTTCAACCTTGTAATGTCTTAATTTTACATCTACATAAAGTTCTTCTAAACCTTTTCAAAACTAGATAAACAACAATATGCTTTGTTTTGACCAAAAGACTTGCTGCAGCTGTAGGACAGATGTCTGGTATCAAAGTGTAGGGGAGGACCTTTGTGGTTCCATAGGTTTTGCATAGAGCGTTATGAACAGTCACTGCTGAACTAATTAATGTGGGCACAAATTTCTGCTAAAAATAAGGGGGAGAATCCCAGACAGTGCAGAAAAGAACAGAATTCCCTTTCTCCTGATGACTACAAGTATCACTTTATTATGAAACCAGTGGAGATAAAGAGCAGAGTTGCTTAACTCCACTCAAGCATGTTGAAGAACCTTCAATTGTAATGGAAAATTTCTCAGGAGTCTTTCCTTTTGTTGGTCTACAAACAGAGTGTCGATTTTTCTCCTTAATCTCTGATTTAAACACGGTGTTTAAGAAGTTCAGGGTTTCTTTGTATGGTATTTCAGTGTAAACAGGTTGCCCCATCTTAAGACAACGTACCTATATGGTGTACATTGTTATCAACACTGGGAGTCGTGAAAAGAGCAGTTCTTATAAGAGGCATTCAGAACCACAAAAGCTCAGTATGGAAGCAGAAATTTCTCAAATCCTGAGATCTGGACTATAACATAATAGAAGGAAAAGACTTTTTAGGGGGTGTTTGCTTTTTTGGTGTTAGGCTTGTTTTTTTCCAGAGGAAGGGTTAATTTTTTGCATAATTACTCCATTTCACATATTTCTTCTCATTGGAGATCCTACTTACCATCTTTTCCACGTCCATATGCAGACTGACAAAAAAATACTTCCAGCATGTTTGATCATACTTAGATGACTCTTCCACAGAAGTGGAAAATTCACATTTACTCTGAATATCTGAGAAGTATTTTATACGTTGCTCTTGAGTTATTCTAAAACAGGTGAAAAATGTCACTTTGTCAAAACTGAGGCAATCCCAGAACTGCCAGAGTTAGGGCAGTTACCTTGGACACTATGTTTTAGAGGAGAAAGGCTCTCTCCAGCACCTTCTTCTGGGGTTTTTTGGCAGATGGTTCTTCATATATGTTTTCCGTACTTCTTTACACAGAAGACTTCCTTTCACAGAAGGTTTGCTTTCATTTCCTTATCAGGGAAATTAGATAACCTCCATCCCAAATTCTAAGTGAACTGACACATGAAATTATAGACCTGAACATGTGTTGCATGATTGGAAAATACCAAACCTACTAATACAAGAAGGGAAGGACACAGGAAGTGCTCATTAATGTAACCTCATCAAGGGGACAACTGATTTAGAAATTAAAAAGTAAACACAAAGAACAAGTAAGAAGTAAGATATGATGCAATATATGTTCACCTAAGTTAGAGTACACCAGATCAGCCTCATATCTTTATTGGGGTAGGTGAAGTTCAGGAACAGTGCATAAACTGGATTTTATTTAAGCTATTTAGCTATGGGCTTATTTGAGAAATTATTTGATTGAAGAGCAGTGGAATTTGCACAAGGGTTGTAAAGTGGGTAATAAACTAATGGATGGGAAGATAGCTCTTCTTAAAAGTTAAGGCCTTAGAAATGAAGGAGAAAGGTAACTCATGGAATTCCTCAGGTGTCACTGATGTAACTAATTTGATTTTCTATTTTCTATTTGATGGGTTGGGACAAAAAGAAGGAGGTAGGAAAGCTAAGAGATCCAAGCAATGGAAAGGACTGGGTTATTGGACGGGAAGAAACAAGTTACTTTTGGGCCCAGGCTGAAGCATTGCAAATACCAAAAGGCAACAGCGCAATATGCAGGTCATGTACTTCAGGACTTAAGATAAGAATTTCTGCTAGAATGTATGAGTTTATCAGCTGGAAATGACCAAGAAAGGGAAAGACTGCTGTATTGGCTAATTGGAGGATAAATATCAGTAAAACTATAAGACACTTTTGATAAGCTAACATTTTTCATGGAACAGAATTTCTTTTTCCTGTAAACTCTAGTAACAGTGTGAAATTTATCTGGAGAGCCAAGAGTTTGGATGAAATATTGTGCTCTTGAGAGATAGGCTATGCACAGTCCGAGAAATGCTGTTTTGATGTACCCCATTATGACAAGGTTCCAGTGTGATCCTTGATAGGATTTGAGGGTTTTTTACTTTTCCTTTTTTTTTTCGCCTTTTTTCTTTCCTTTTTTTTCTTTTCTTTTTTTCTTTTGCAAAGCTTCCTGACTTACAGTTTCGCAGTCAAGCAATCATTTCAGCAGAAGAAATCATGAGGTACAAGTCAAGTCTAAAAAACATCTCTAGTGCTAGATGCAAAGTCCACTGAAGTAACTGGAAAGATTAGCATTAGCTTCAGTGTGCTTTAGTTACAAAACATAAAATGTAAAGGTCATTTTAATACATATTTCCTGCCTATAATTAGGTGTTTTTGATGGAAACTTAAGAGAGAAAAAGCAGGGAGGGATAAAGATAGTATTTAGGTAGCTGTAATGTAGGTACCCTAATAATCTAACCATGCAGCAAGTTACTGAGTCAGATACACCATTCAGCGCTAGTCCAAAAGATTACTCATTCTTTGGGTAAAATTCATTAGCCTTTAAGTACCACTTAACTAAATCCTTCTTTACAAGTGTCTACCTCACTGTGACAGCTTTAAGATGTTTACAGCCCTAAGAGATAGAGAGACAGCTGAAAACCTAGTATGCCTCTCTCCACTGAGAAAGTGTATGCTGTATATTTATGGACTTGCAAATTCTGACAATAAAATAAAAATGAAAGCGGAGGTCATTACAAGGTTTTGTTGTATTTTTTTTATAATTTACTACTCTACTACAGTGTTCTTGCAAGTGTTTTTAGCTATCAATTAATATACCTCTGCTTTATAGAGAAAATGCTTGTTTATTTCTTACAGTTAATTTTTAATAAGAATGTGGATAACAGAAGAAATCCAGTTTGGTAAAATTATATTTGAGAATTCTGAAAATCCTGCTTAGAAAAAAAAAGATTATGTTGGAGGTAGGAAGTGTGATTCGGCTTTCAGAGAAGAAAACCTGACTTAGAGCAGATGCTCCTTTGACTCTGAATGGAAGAAATAATGAAGATTCAGAAAGAAAGTAAAGTGGCTGAAGCTGAAAAGCTGAAGAGAAAAGGAGGCCAGTCAAAACAAACTGCAAAATAGAGCAGACACAAAGATTAAGGAAACATCCACCATATTCCTACGATCTCCTTCTGGAGAGGACCGCAGTAGCCCAAGCCTGGAATAGCAAAACATACTGAAGAACTGGTGCCCAAAATAATTTCCAGAAGATTTCTCAGGAAAAAAGGGAAATCAGGAAAGTCATGTTTCCTTGTAATTTGGTAAAGGATAGCTACAGTATTGGAACACTGCACTAGAAGGACACTTCTGTGTCATTGAGACAACCTGAGAAAAGTATGGTACTATTTTAGGAAGCAGAGACAAGCAACATGCAAATTGTTTGTAGGAGATTACCTGTACCTTTGTAATTGCCAAGTACATCTCAAACAGATTAGAATAAATAAGGATTTTATTAAAAAGATGAACAAATACACAAATTAACATAAGCCAGGCTGCTACATAAGTTCTGGTAGCTAATTAAAGAAAGGACTTTTTTTTTTTTTTTTCCATAGCAGAAAGCCAGTTCATAAGTAGAGAAGTGATGAATATGTTCAAATCTTCAAAGCACTGGATATTAAAAGCAGGTAATCAAACTAATCAAATTGAACTATGGATAAGAAAATTACTTTGTCAACTTAAATCATGAAAATTTACAGAGGAGACAGACCTTTCCTGTTTGAGACGCTTAGCCAATGTTTAAAAAAATATAGTGCTTTTTCTTTCTACTGAAGGACAAAAAGATCTGTAGGATGTGACTGTCTGTGGGACAGTCCACTTTGATCTCAGATCCTTGCAAGAATAAATTGTCCAAACATACAGTCATTGTATCTTGGCTCTCCTTCAGAAAGTTTAGTAACACTTATAAAAAATGTGATTTATCATGTTCTCCTCCAGTTCCCTATTACTACAATTTATTTTGTTTCATCCCTTCTGATAATAACACATAATCTTTCCTAAGACTTTGTGCAAAGGTGGAACACTTAAAACTTACACACCAGCAGCTTCTGAACACCACCACTTTTAACTCCGAAGAATCTACAGAGTAATAGAAGGGTAACTGGGACTTACTTTTAGGAAAATAATAAATAAGCAGTTCCCACACCAACAGCCACAGCTTATGCACATAAGCAAAATCAGAATTGAAGAAGACCTTCATTAAAAGAAATATAGCTTCACCTTTGTGGGAAAGGCTGACAGTTCAGACATTTTGAGAACAAGTAGTGTGGAAAAAAACATTATCTGTCAAAGCTCTTATCGGTCTGGTGTAAGACCAAATTCTTGCATATTTATTGCATGTCAGATGGCAAGTGACACAGTGAAAACAAGCAAATTGTATATGGCCGCTTGTTTCCCTGGCCATGGCTGACTCCTCCAGGGTAAACACATTGCAGCTGGAAAACATGACAGAAGATCTTGGTAAAACTGGGACAGAGAAAACAGGAGAGGAGACATAGCTGAGTTCCACAGTCTCTGCTGATCTGCTCCCACCTACTATGGCAATTCAAACAGGGGTAAACAGACCTGCCTCAGAGATTTTCCTAATAGCTATGAGGAATTGGTCCCCTCCTCCCACAGAGATACAGGTCTGTTTGGGAAGAGCAGACCGACTGAGCAGACATCTTTGTGCTTTACCAGTGAGGAAGGAAGCAGTACGGAGCAGTCATGTCAGGGAAGCACAATTAAGTGTTCAGTTCTTGGACCTTGCCCCTGATTCTAGTAGAAAAAAATTTAAAAAGACCATTTGTTAGCAGCACTGCATTTTGTGTGGATCACAGAAATTGAACGCTCACTTTGAAGGATTTTTACACTTTACTTCAAATAGTTTTTATCTTGGGTGCCGTGGCAATTGCCATCTGATTTGCCATGCTGGATCTTAAACTGTGTTTTGGCAGGACGTAGCAGGGCAAAGTCGGCGACAATTTAATGCGATGTTTTTTGGCTTCTGCACAAAGGAAGAAAATAAGCAAACGCACACCAGTTCCAAGTTGTAAGCTCCTGCCTAAGCTAATGTCTCAAGGACATTAAGAACACAAAGTATGCCTATGGTATCAGAATTTTAAAGAAACCCTTCTTCACAAAACAGGAATCCCAACCCCTAGCCTGTGTCCTCCATCCTATCCTCATTGGGAGTCCAAGAAAACCTGCAAAGCTGTGCAACACTGGGTTCCCAGTCTTGTGTACAGCCCAGCCTTGCATTAGAGACCACTTACTGGCACCTATCTATGCCTAGATTTTCCACAGGCCCTGTGGAAAAAAACTCTGAGATTTAAGCAGCACAACATCAGCTCTTCGACAGTCTACCTTGCATGTATGTCATTTGCCATGCACCAGAACGATTACTCACTCACACACAGAGCACACACCTGCCCTACGTCCAGAGGGATCTGAACTCTCCAGGAGTAAATCTCCCATGCACAAATGCTCCCTGAGCGGCCCCACTGCAACTGTGCCAGACTGCCTCAGGCCATCGCTAGCATCAGTTCTGCAGGGAAAGGGAGAAAAAACAACAAATATTTGGGCACTTTGTCCTCTGCCAGCAGCTCCTGAAGGCAGGTGGAATGTCAATAAAACCCAAGCTCAGTGTTAATAGGAAGGAGGAAAGGAATAGGAAAGGAATAAGTTAGCCTAATCACAGAAACTCTATGATTAACTTATCTATAGAGGAGATGGTCATCACTTGGTAAAGTTCGAAAGAAAAGATAAAGATGTCAGGGGAACACTGTCAGAGAGGGAAAAATCATCCACAAAGTAGATTTTTCATTATAGCACAGCAATAGTGTGGAAAAGGTTGACAGTTAGTTTGCAGTTACCTATCCACCTATCCACCAAAAAAAAAAAGAAAAAAAGTGAGTTTTGATGCAACCAGCTTACAGGACAAGAGGTTAAAAAGGTAGGTCTCAGAGTCCTGTTTTTCAGTGACTAGGGAGCACGTCACCCAGGACCATGATCCACAGTAGGAAGTACACCGTAAAGCAGTACTCCCTTTTCATATGAGTCAGAATTGGCTTTAACTAAATTACTGTGGCTCTTAGTGAGCCAAAGCTCAGTCAGGTGAAAGGAACTGATAGATGCATATGCTTTACCTAAGTGACTATAACTCTTAGCAAGCAAAGACCCTGCCAGGTGAAAGGAACCGGTAGAGGCAGTATCAATAAAACTTTCCTAAAAGTCTTTGGTTTTACTCTGTAAAATAACTTTTCTAAAGTGTGCAAGATAAACAAAAATCCTGGGTTGTTTGCTGTAGTAGATGGGTTTATTTAATATGTTTAGGACAAGCAGAATAATTCATTCATAGCTTTACTTTTTGTGGATCAGCCAGCTGTTCTGTGCTTGAGCCAATAAAAATGTTGCTCACATCTCCAAGAAAAGCAGCAAATGCAATATGAAGAACCATCCAAAACAAGTACCTACCAAAAGTAGGTTGCTTAGTCTCTTGGAAATTGTATTCAACAGCTATTTGAATGTCAAGTTAATAAAGATATACAAATTCATATCTGCATTTTAACTGACAGCCTCAGCATTTTTCCACATTTAAACCACAATGGATTATGCTTGTATGTTTTCTGCTAGATGTAGACACAAGGAAAATTTCTGAGACAGTGATTATGAAAAAGCCCTCACTGATTAGTTTATGAATCAAAGATATATGTTTCACATTTTATAATCACAAGGTATGCCACAGCATTTGGAAATCATCTGTCAATACAAAACTTAATGAAAACATAAATTAAATTCCTTTTACTGTCATTTTTTCTTCCAGCTGCACCGACTCCAAATAGCCATTAAGGAAAGGTCCCCATTAGCTGCTATGTCAGTGTGGCTTTAGACAGCAATTCCCTAAACCTTCTGTGGTTGCTTTCTAGCCACCTCACTTTAAAGGAGGTTGATGAAAGATGTATTACACTAGCTCATCACCAGTCCTGGTTTTAACTCTGGCAGTCATAGAAGCAACACATCAAAACGGTTCTGGAGCGGAGCATCCTGAGAAGCCCTAGAACAATTACCCGTTAAAGGAAAACAATGGCACGTTAAGGGTATATTCAAGATCTCCCCCTCTTTGCCAATATTAACTGCAATCTAGGTTTTCCCACTGACTTATCCTATTGTTTCTTTAAGATATTGCATACGACTGCTTCAGCTACCATTTTGAAGGTCACCTCTTTCCCCTCTGCCAATTGTTCAGTTCGCACTTGGCTATCTGCATTTCTAGCCTCAGGGGACTAGAAACCTCCTTCAATTTCCTGGCTGTATTTTTTGTTGTTTATTATCCCCTTTCTTCCCTTGACCAAAGGTGGTTACAGATAGTAAAATGCCAGACTGTTGGGACCCAGTCTTGGATCTTGCTTCTTCTCACTAAAAAGCATCTTCTTTCCTTCACATGCACACCATGAACTACGTGGACACTCACCATTTACAGTCCCTTCAGAGGTTCACCTGCATCTCCAAGTCCACTCTGCAATTCTGCAGACAACGAGGAAGGTAGTTACTGCCTTCTTTTCTTACAGTGAAAGGGACTGGGCTCCTTTCAGAATTAACCTGGAGATTTTAGTGGGTGTAAATCATGAGCTATCTTCAAAATATTAATATATAATCCACTCTCAAACTAACAGTTTACACTTGACATTGTATCAGTGGAATGAAAGGTATCAGCAACCCAAAAAAAGATCCAACTTATATCCAAAAGCTGTTAGAAACAGATGCAATTAGATCCAAACATCAAAAATTCCACTTCGGATCTTCCAAAGTCCCTCAAAATATGAAATACCCTTTCATCTGCTTTTAAAAGACTATATTTTTGCAACTAATGGTTTCAGAAGTTTTGAAATATGGCTTCAGCTGTTGCCTAGAGCATCATCTCACTCCCTTTTTTCCTGGATTAAAGTATCTGAAATATATGAACAGTGTTAAAGAAACACTGAGCACCTTAGCTTACTGCTGTGAGAGACTGCACTCTTCTGCTGAGTAAGCATGCATCCCAAATTAGATCTCCATTGTACAACTGTTTGAAAAATTGTATTTCTCTCTTGTGGATTTGAAACAGGTGTTTTGCTCCATCAGAATGGGGCGTCAAGTTCTTTCCCTCTCCTGTTTTCAAAATGTATCTAATATAATATAGCAAAGCTGAAACAAAATATTTCAGTGAGGTAAAAGTGAAATGTCTTGGTGACAACTTGTAGAAGATGTTGAAAAAAAATTGCATTTTCCTGAGAAATATTTTTATGTTATCGCATCAGTATTTTGTATGGAAAAATTGTTCACTTGGACCATGTCAGTCCGTTCATCAAAATTATTTTGATAACTTTTATTTTATTGAAATATCACATAAAGAAAGTCTGTGCTACAAAGTGTATTCTAGTATGATTTAGGGTACCTTTATTTCTTGTCAGCAGTGTAGGTCATTGAAGTTTCTACATGGGTGTGCTCTTTATCTGGACATCTTTCATTACTTCCTTTGTATCCGTAAGTACAAAATGAGTAAAGAGATACTATGAACATTATCCTACTTGTAATTATGCACATCTAATTAGTGAAAAACCTCTCCAGAAACATAAAACGAGTAAATTAATTCATGCTTGTGTACCCTACAAGAAAACGTAAAGTTTTCTGTCATGTCTGTATTATGCTCATCACAAATTTTCAAAGTGGACTCTCCCTGTTTAAAGTAGTGACAGGGCGTAAAGGAATTCCTTGTGCTCTGTAACTGGGGACAGCTTTTTACTGCCTATAACTTCACATCAGGGTAACTCAGTGAATTGCCTTAGAGTTACTCCTGACACACGCTTCTGCAAGCAAGAAGTGGCACCCTGAAAAAAGGGATGTTTATTCTGTGTACAATAAACATGAATACAGCATACAGATATTTTAATCGGAGAGAGAGAGAAGAGATGAAGAGAAATAGTTCATCTGAAGTAAAAGAAGCAATAAATATAAGTGGATGTTGTAGATACAAAGATCCTTCAGCACCTTTACAAAAAAAAACCCAAACAAACAATTTTAGTGATTTCCCTTGGCAATTCTTGTAACTGTTTCATTTACGCTTGCACAAGAACACAACATATAGCTAATATTCAGTTTTAGTTAACCATACTACTTCTGAAAGTCAGTGGACTCTTCTAAGGTATTTCTACTATTAATTTTTCCACTCTTTATTTCCCTTTCTATCTCTACTTTTTCTATTTTATTTCAATCTGCTGGACAAAAAATGACGCAATGCTGACTTGGTTTCTGGAATAGGAGATCCCATACATATTGTGTCTAGATGACTCTCACTGAAGAATATTAGGCAAAAAAAAAGATGTTGCAGAAAAAGAAATACTGGATATTGATTATGACATTCATGAAAAATGTTGATGTATCATATGCAAAAAAGAAGTATAAATTAACATCTGCCTGTCAGAAGATGACAGATATCTGTTATAAAATACCTGCGTGATGTTTTCTTTCAGGCTCAGCAACCTGCTCAAATGCCATTCAATTAAAAAGAAAAAAAAAGAACAGACAGATGACAGGCTTTTTCATATACTAAATCACACCCTATAAAATTTATCAGCAAGGAGTGTTCAGCCACAAAGATAAAGGGAGACATATGATTAAAAAAAATCATTTGGTTTGCTTGCATGAAGTGTTAGACTACATACCACATTTGGGGTCAGGAAGACATTTTCTCACAAAGACTGGTGGAGACAGTAAAAGTCTTTTCTTTCCTCTGGAGAAAAGAGTTGAACATGGTCAATCTGAGGACCCCAGCCCAGCCCCAACACCATGGGCTTTCAGGTGGCAGAGTGGTCACGGGTGGTGGATGCTGTGACAACAGTTGGCTAAGTGCTGTTGTTGTGACTGTTTACTAAGTCATCATCGTTAAGCTACGGATAACTCCTCGGTTTAGGTAAAGTAAGTACAGGCAAAGAAGAGCAGAGGGACAGAGACAGGTAGCATTTGGTCAAATTTAGGAAAAGTAGATCAGCTTTATCTGCTGTTACCAAGGAAGGGAGGTAGAAAAAGTATCATTAATCTCCTCATTCCCTAGCAGTGCCTGATGGAACAAGCTCACCTCTCTTCCAGCTCTCAACAATTGGACCAATTTAATGGTGCAGGCCATGAAGAAGCCAACAGGATTGCCAAATTGCATCTCTAGCAATCACAGTCACTGAGGACCAGAAATGCTTGCTACCATCCTAGGAGAAATTCACAAGCAGAATCCTCAATTCTAATGTGCTGCAAGAGGTAAGTAGAAGGCATTAAGACCAGTGCTGCTCTCTGAGTCCCAACAACAGCGATTTGTTGAGTGAAACTCCCAGGCAGTCATAGGAAGTAGTTCACACCCTGCAAGCCAAAGTAAAGCAGCCCTTATACTTTTTAGTTACAATTGAGGGCTTAACAACATTCTGTTTTCCCTTGACTGAAGTACACTGACAGCTAAATTAGGAACACGTGGATTATTTTCTCTGATAAGTATTGAATAGATAATGCCTAGCACAGTTTTCGATTTTAATTCTTGTCAGGTGTGGAAAGGGATGCTCAGATTCCCAGGCTGCATAGGCTCATGAGAATCCACTGAAAGCTAGAGTCAGTCAAACCTGGTACTTTGAGCACCTCCAGGCTTCATCTTCTGACACTGCGATTCACAAAGTTCCCTCTAGAACACACCTAAGGAAAAAAAAACTGTACAGAGCTGACACTGACAGACGCAGAGGGGCTAGTTGTTGTTTCTGGACATATGTTTGAGTATTGCTTTGGCCGTGAAACTTATAAACCTCAATTACCACTCAAGAGAGATGTCTCTTCTAATCAAATCATCTCTTAAACAGCCTAGGCCCTCTCCAGTCACAGCCATGTTTTTTTCTTTTGTGGGACGACTAAGCTATTCTTCCAAGTTTTCCAGCTTACCTTTAAATTGAAAACAGGTACTTACACAGCACAAGCAGATCAAGCCGAAGAAAGCTTTCATGCTTCACAAAGTCCTAAAATATATTCTCAGAGTTGTCAGAATACAAATGCTAAACAAGAAGGGTTTGGGGACAACTTTGAATTTTGATTGAGTCATTGTGTTTAAACTCTCCCTTAACGAAAAAAAGAACATGAGAGTGCCCACTTTAGGGCTTTCCTTGAAAAAGCTTCTTGGATTACATAGGTTTACATACACATCTATTATTCTGCAAATAAGTGTATAAAAATACCTCAAGAAGCTGACTTTCCATCTCAATAAACATTACTTCCTTTAACAGACACTAGTTCATGAAATTAGATGGACACCACTATCACAAAAGATTTTAACCATGTTTGTTTACAGTAAAAGGTCTTGGGGAACTTGATTAGGACACTGTAGAGAGTGGGATACATGCATAGATATCTACATCTGAGCTAATCATCCTAGGCTCCCTTTACTGCCAGTTGAGAAAAATAGGCATTTCTGGGACATAATTAATCTGTCACTGAAGTCGATGGCTAAAATAGACTGGATGAACAATTCCCTAAAAGTGTCTATAGCTCCCCTTTGACTCTAAAGGGAGCCTGGGGTGACTAACTCAGAAGTAAAGTTCTATGCTGTAGATAACAAAGTCAGATGAGCTGGAGTGCACACTACATGTAGAAGGGAAGTTAAACTGAAAGCTAATATTCCGTTCTGCTGTGCCTCCTGTTGCTCGGTCCAGCTGCTGTGGCACTCATGAATTGTGTCCCCAGGCAGCAGCCAGCACAGCTGTGTCCATGGGCTGTTCATGTCCGACTCATTGCTGCTCTCCTGCTCTGCTGCTACTGGTAGCAAATGATGTTTGTCCACTTGGGACATGCTTGCAGTTTTTTCTTATGAGAACAGTATCTGGCATCAGATGTTAAGGATCAAACATTTGCCAAGAACCTCTGGTGTTTTTCATCAAAGGCTACTCATTTCAGTGGGCTACAAGAAAGTTTGAAGCTTAATCCTCACTCCCTGTCATGCTTGTAAATGGAAGATGTACACACAGCCTTGTTTCCTTTGAAAAATCTCAGACTGAGCAGAGGAACAGTAGAAAGATAGACAGTGCACAGTAAAACTATCAGGAAATTGTTAAGATTCCCTGTAAATTTGTTTTTCTTTCCGTTTAATTAGCATCCCCTCACAGAGGAAACTTAAGGCTTAAAATACTTGTTAATAGCACATTACAGGTCTAATACTCTCTGTTAGTTTTTTATTCTAAATCAATTAGTAAGAAGGAGGAGTATTTTTGCAAGTACTGGTCTTAAAAATTTTTTCTTTGAAATTTTTTTCTTTTTCTCAGTATGATGCTTTTCTGCAGTTGACTTAATAGTTTATTTTCAAAGTTTACTGAATGTCATGAAACACCTGGACTAGATTTTGAATAAGACCTTCAGTATATGGTGTGGCAACAATAATTAGAGCTGATTCATAACAACAAAAAAGTGGTATATTATTTTCATTGTACTCAAGAAAATCTCTCCAGCTTCACACGGAAAGGAGATTTTCCTGAAGCAAAGTGTCCCAAAGGCGTTTTTTGCGACATTTTTCATATATTTCAAAGCAGAAAAGACATTCCAGCCTTTAAACCATTCTGCTTCCAATTAGGCTGATTCTGCTTTATGCTAAAACCATGTTAAATTTCTAGGATCCTCTTTTCAGGCTCATTTACATTATGAAGAAAGTAAGACCCTGAAGTAAACAATTAGGGACAGTTTTTATGAACATGTTGATCCACATATTTTTTTTTTAAATTAATTCTTTATAGTTTATCATCAAATTCTGTTGTTGCCAACTGATAACATGATATTTGTAATTCCATGTTGTGTTAGTGAAATGTGGCTGATCACCTGCTTTGTGTCTCCCTCCTGTTAAACACAAAGGAGTGAGGAAAACGACAGGAAGAAGCATCTGAACTTTTAATTTCTGGAATATAGGTGAAGGAGTAAAAATAAATCATGTAAGAAAATGATAGTTCTTTCCCCATCTGAACTCCATAGGGTAATATTGCTTTAGATATTTATTAAAATTTCTTGACTAGATGCCGTACCTAAAGTTAGTCTTCTCCTGGTGTAGTCAGGCAAATTGCATACATACTGTAACACCCCCTCTAAGGAACACAGGCAGTTATTTATCTTAGGCTTTCTGTGTTTGGATACGTTCAGAATTGCAAGGAGCATTAGCCTCCAACAGTGTGATTTTTTTCCCCATGCACTGAAAATACAGAGTGGACAAAGCAATCTTCCTTCATTCATAGGAAGGTTCCTTCCAACCACAGTTATTTGGTGACCGAATCCGGACTACACAAATGTTCTAAAAGAGGAAAAAAAAAATATTAAAAGGAAGCACAGAGGAAAGTCAAATCCATTTCTTTCTTTGTTTACATTAAAGTAAATACTTTTAGAATTAGTCTTTGGATGTGGCATATGTCCAGTTTTAGCGTTAAAAAAAAAGAAAAAAGGAAAAAGAAAAGAACTACCACTGAACTTCAAAATAGGGATAAATCAAGTAATATATCTGGTAGGGAAAGCAAAACTAGCTGTAATGAGAGCAGATGTAGCTCACTGCCCACATAAACCGTTCTCCGCTGTCAGTCCCAAACTAAAAATTTCTGTGCTGAAAAATTAAATTCAGTAGTTTGGCTGAGAAAGGAAAAAAAAAAAAAAAAAGCCCTGTGGTGCCTAGGAAAATCGCAGTGCCAACCAGTAGTGCCTTCCTGGAGTTTTAAGGATCCTGAGTTGGAGCCAGTGGAAGGAGAGGGTGGCACCACCCCCGTGCAGAGAAAGGGGGAATCATGCAATTGCCCTGCCCCTGCTGGCTGTCCCCTACATGGCAGCCAGGCAGCCACGAGGTCGAGCTCACTCCAGAGTCTCAGAGTCAGTGCCACCACAGAAAAGTGTAATGGGGGAGGTAATCTACCATTTATCGCTTACTCCTGTTACCAGTAAATTTAGCAATCCTTTTTAAAAGCCCTTGCTTCCTTATAATGTTATTCCTAGGCCTTTCTGTAACGGTTGCATGACAGAATTGCAAGAGCATTGAAGTATCATCATTTCAGTGGGAGTTAAGTACCTCAGGGTAAAAATCTTTTATATGTCTATCCCCACGCTTTGCTGCCTAAATACCCTCAGCTATGATCCTTCATAGCTACTCAGAAAAAAATAAGAAAATAATCAAATGCCATACTCTTCTGTTATTTATATTACATAGCAAAGACAGAGCAAAAGCAGCAGAAATCGCAAACATGCAGCTGTGTCCATAACACGGGTTATTCCCAATGACAGCTGAAAAGGATTGTGTTCAAAAAGTTTCTTTTTTCTTCATTTTTTTTCCTCCTTGACAAAATCTAACGCATTTCAATAGGAACTGGCAAACATTTTTTGAACTTAAAAGATGAAAATAACTACAGAAATAGGTATTTTTGTAAAGTTATAATAAATAATAAATATATTTCCCAATTCAAACGAAAAAATGAGAAATAATTTTTGCTTAATTGTCAAACTCTGCATAGTAGTAGTTATTTTGAAAGGCACATAGTTTGTAATTCATTCATTTTAATTTACTTCTTGTTTGTGGTTTGGGTTGTTGGTGGTTTTTTTTTTTTATTTTTTTTCCCCGTCAGGTTCACTTGATTCCCTAGGTAAGTAACAATGCAACTGGAGATCCCATTCTGCTATTTATTTTTCTGGCATTTTGTATCTGGGTTGGCAGTCTTCTTTTTCAAGTCATTTAGATTGATCTTTTGCAGTAAGCCATGAGATCAGAAATTAAGGTGATATGAGCTGGAATTCACATTAAGGCATCTCTATATTATTCTAAAATTTGACGTATCTAAGCATATTCTAGCAAGACCAGCTCAGTCACATACCGAGGAACTCCCCACAGTAAAGACTCTCCTTCTGCACCTAAGGTCTCTGGATTTCCCCTTACCCTTGTGGTTTGTGGGTTTGAGTTTCTGAAAGGAAAACCAAAAATGAACCCAACAACAATAAAAAGAAACAAAACAACAATAAAAAGATACTCCTGACATGAAAGGTGGGATTGGATATAGCCAATATTTCTCTTTCTAAATGGAGAACTCCAGCATACTTACAAACAGTGAAACCACGTATATTGGCTTATTATTAAAAGCTGGAGAGGGACTTTTTATGAGGGTGTGTAGTGACAGGATGAGGGGTAATGGCTTTAAACTTCAAAAGGGTAGATTTAGATTAGACATCAAGAAGAAATTTTTCACTATGAGGGTGGTGAGACACTGGAACAAGTTGCCCAGGGAAGTTGTGGATGCCCCATCCCTGGAAGTGTTCAAGGCCAGGCTGGATGGGGCTTTGAGCAGCCTGGTCAAGTGGAAGGTGTCCCTGTCCGTGGCAGAGGGTTGGAACTACACAATCTTTAAGGTCCCTTCCAATGTAAACCATTCTATGACTAAAGGTGAAACAGGCTGACCAAAGGGCACAGAGAAAAGGGCAATTGGACAGAAAGATTACATTAGGCATTCAACAACCACTTATGGCCAGAAGGACTGTTCAGACAAAGCTGCTTACAGTCCTGATGAAGACCCAAGTGCCTCAGGTTTGAGGACACAGGACAAAACTTTGCTGGATACTCAAGGCTGTGCCATTAGACACATACTGTTAGTCAAACTGTGAACCAATTTCTTTCCCGATGGTATTCGGAATGAAGATAACAGCATCATAATTGAATTTATCCAGTACAAACCAGACTTGCTCCTTACGTGTGCTCAGAAAACACCTAATTTTTTAAAAAGAATCTGAAAAGAATGGGTTTGAAAGAATACTGGCACTCTGCCTGCTTTTAAGTAACAACTCATTATTTACAAAACCAGTTTCTCACCAACCCTTGGTTGCCTCTTGTAAGTTAATAACTTAACAAAAGGCAAGTAAGCTCTACAAGGATCTGTAGTCTGGGCCATTCAGTAAGCTAGAAAAGGTATAGATACAATTCAAGGGAATAAAGCAGACGCTTACTGAGAAGGCAGATTTCAGAGGATCTCATGGTATTAAGCAATCCTGATGAAATCCTGTTCAAACCAGTACAGATAAAATTAAATTCTATGTTGACAAACCCAAAGGAACCCAAATGAGGAACAGACAGACCTAATTACCTGAACACAATGGTAGGCTTCACATTAGCTGTTATCACTAAGGAAGAGATTTTGGAGCTGCTGAACATAGTTCTCTGAAAATATAATTTTCCTACCTGTAACATCAAAGAACAAATCGAACTATAGAAGTTACTAAGACAGAGAGGGCAAAGAAAATATTAAATGCTGCTGCATATATTCATGGCATATCTGTATCTTGAGTCCTGTATGAAATTCTGGTCACTTGTTTCAAAAGGGATACAATACATCTACCAAAAGTACAGAGAAAAGTGAAAAAGTTGATCAAAGGTATGGCATGATGTCTGCATGATGAGAGATTAAATTAGCTGGAACTGTTAAGGTGGTAAAAGAAGTGACAGCAGGTGGGAATACGGTGGAGATACATAAAATAATGAGTGGCATGAAGAAGAAATATTATTCAGATCATCATAATGTCAGAACAAAGGGGCATCAAATTAAATTATCAAACTGCAGGCTTAAAGCTGAGCATACTTAAACTACAGAACCATCTGCCACAGGAGGCTGTAGAGGCCAAAACTCTAAATGGGATCAAAAAGTAATTAGATCTAGGGAAGAAAAGTTAAGGGCTATTAAATGGAAAAACACTTCCCTTGGTTTTTTAAGTCCTTACACCAGGAGCTGCAGCATATGAGCAGGCAGAATCAGAGAAACTTTGCTCCATGCCTGGCTGAGGTGTCTGCTGCTAGTCACGGTTAGAAACCTCCCTGGAGCTAGGCAGGTTTTACAGCATTATAGCTGTTTTACAATAACGATTAGCTGTGGAGACTTTCTCCCCATAGTTTTTCCATGGAAAGCTTAGAAATTCCAGTTTCCTACTGTTCCTGTAAGTGCATTAAACCCTGGGCTGTGAGGGAGAATCTAAGGGCAAGAAGTTGTTTAACTCACCTATTCTTCTAGTTTCATAAAGCTACATAGTAGGCAAAAGTTGCAGACATACGCCTCCCCTTAGTGTTTCAGTGCAGGTGTCACTGCACTCAGCATGTCGTTGTGATGCATGACACTAGGTTTTTACCCTTCCCATAATAGCATAGTGCCATCTTTTTGTTCCTAGGTCAACCTCATGAGTTCTGCCCCCAGAACCAGCACCTACTTTTTAGAACTGCGGGACCTTAGAACACCCAGAAGCGCTTGGTGACGCCAGAACAGAACTTCTTCCTTGTGATTCCCAAATGCTCGGTTTCACTGGGCTACAAACGGTACAGGTAGGGTGAGGGGACCTGTGACAGAGCAGAGGGCACAGGGTGAAACCCCAGGCTGAGCAGCACCTTCTTTTGCAATAATACCCTTGTGATCCACCTGAGCAGATCTGATCCTATCTTGTCAAAATGTCCAGGACTAGAAAGGAGAAAAAAATAGGAGGACTCTGAGAGCAAAAAAGTGGAAGCAGGAAGGTACAAAAGGGTTTGAAGAAACATGAAAAAGAGTGCAGCCATCAATGAACAAAAAAGGAAGAGCTCCGATTTCAGTGCAGCCTTGCTGTGAAAGGAGCCCTGAGATAGGCCATATTTAGAAAAACAAGAACTGAATTAAGATTTCTGTTCCAAGTCTGAGAGGTCACCTACTGTGAGCAAGAGCTGGCCGTCTTTGCCAATTCCACAAACTAAAAGAGAAAAACGTAAGAAGGTGGAAAAGGAAGTCAAAAGTTGAGACCAGCAGTGCAGCCTGATGCTGCCTTTGCCTCATTCAAAACCACATACATACCTGAATGCTCTTACAGAAGCTGAGAAAGCTGAACTATGTGGAAGTTCACGAGTCAGAATATTACCAAGAGCATAGTACAGGGCCATAAAGCACAGAAACAAATTTTGCATGTAGCTGCACAGAGAAATGGTCACCTCATTACCTCTGCAGAGCAGAAACAGCGATTATTCCACATCATTTCCTATTGCAGATTCCTGGAATCCAGAAGACTGTCTTTTCTAAATTGATGTACTCTTTGTGTGCCTATGTGTCCTGAACACCCAACGCTATCATTCAGGGAATGGTTAAGCAGATGGAGAGAGCTGCCAAAGAAAGCACTGGGACCTGTATTCATTGCTTGCCATATTAATACACTTACAAAATAATACTGTCCCTATACACCCTCAGAGACGGGAAACAAAGCAAGGATATTTGGAGTCAAGACCAACAGCACTGTATCAGTTTGTTCCTTACACTCCCCTTGCACTGTGCTCCAAGCACTGGCAATGGAAGCACCCAGTCCTAACTCTTCATTTCACAGCCATCGGTAACCTTAGAGGAAACCTTAGTCAGACTGCCTTTCTAGGAGCCCCAAAGCAATCAGTTTATCCATATGTTTAGTATATTAACTGCAATTTTTTGTGAATTCTGCCCATGTACTAGAAAATACTACTGGCCTGATGTTACAAGTGCATTTCTGGACTTCTCAAACTGTTGCTTGTTAATAGAGCAGGAAGCAGAGAATGGAAACTCTGCTTCAATTTGTAAGAAGGATGCCAGTGCAATAACATTGACTGCAAGAAATCATTGATTGACAGAGCTGTATGCAAACGTTCGCTACTTCGGTCCGCTCAGTTTCTAATTCTGCTCCTCAAAAGGAGGAACTACATATGTGCCTGCACAGCGGTGCATGGAGAGGCGGTGCTGGGAGTGCACGACTACAGGCAGCAATGCAGGCAGTGGGGCAGGTACAAACCACTTGGCCTGGCAGCCAGGCTCCACCAAGTGTCATTGGCATGAAACAGGAATCCACATGGTCAGAAAACAGCACTGCTGAAGGAGTTTTGGCCAATTTGTGGATGTCTCAGGACTGTGTGGGAAGAGAGGCAAGAGAAAGAAAGAGAAAAAATAAAACCCAAACACAAACCAAACTTGTACAGAAACAAAGCAAAAGACTTTCTTTGGTCCCAGATGGACTATTTTGTGGGATACAGCTTGCATGTTCCCTCTAGCCAGGAATCAGAGAAAAGATGGGGAGATACCTCCCAGTTTTCTGTAAAAATAAGTCCAGCACAGAAAAGTACAGAACTAAGGGCGTCTGGGAAAAGCACACAGAAGATAATCTTACTTGTTTTTTTCCCCTCCTTTCAACAAGGCTGTCTGGCAAACACTTACATACCATGATTTTAAAAAAGAGATGTCAAAATAGCCCTGATGCCTTCGGGTGAAAAGTATAGAAAATTCAAAAAACACAATAGAACTCCCGGAGATGTATGACAGCTAAGCTCAAGCTTTGCTCCCTCCAAATCAAAAGCAAAGGCTCAAGCCTTGCTTCCCCACAGCCCAGGTGGATCCTCTCTTTGGGGCCATTCTCTAAACCACACGTAGGAAAGATATCACCCTTCTGACCACAGAGGCCTTTATACAAGCATTCCCAATTACACAAGCCACTCTGCACATGATGGAAAGCCACACAATGGTACACCAGGAACGTAGGACATTTGTTCCTGTTGCCAAGAAACAGTCAGTCCTACAGAATGGTTCGATTTTCCTGATGGAACATGCAAGTCTTTTGTATGCATGGTAAATGCCACCTTGTTAAAAATGAAAGCTAAAAGTGTTTTTCAAAAGCATGCAGGCACCCACCTTGCAAAAATGGCCTCTAATTTTCTGTATAGTTGTAGAGGTTTTATTTGCTGAAATGCTGAAAACGCCTGCCTCTTGCTGTAAATACACCATTAGCATAGTATTTATAATAAAACTTTTATAATCACTATCTGGATCTCTAGTTGTATATCCACACAGAGATTAGGCAGGGTCAGAAGAGACAAGGAAGAATTAAAAGTTGCCCAGGCATTAAACAGAACCTGAAACAGCCACAACAGATAAGTTAAACATTACATACACGTTACCCAATCAACAGAAAACAATTCAGCTAAAGGAGCAAACATAACCTTTTTGCTTCCTATTGCAAATGAAGTGATTTCATCTGGAGCATTTCAGTTGGGGGAAATGGTAGCTGAAGCACATATGACAAAGCAATATTTACTATGCTATCAGTAGAAGCAGTATTCATGAATGAAAAAAAAAAATATCATCTTTCGTATTCATTGTGGGTCTTGCTGAAGCATTGCTCAGCTTCTGTAAAGGTTTTGCTGAAGTGCTCAGCAATGTGGGCCTGAAGGAGCTATTTATCGTGCAAAATCCATCAACTTTAATGAGCTTAAATGTAAAAGGAGAATAGTGAAATATGCAGAGCCCAGACCAAGATTGATTAAGCGAGACAAGGTTATTAAGCAGAGGATGGTCAGATGCTGTATGGATGTAACATGAGCATACAAACAGGATGGATCTTGGTTACAACTGTCAGTGTGAGGATGGAAGGCAATATCTAATCTGTTTTGATCAACATATGAAAGAAAAGTTGGAAATCACACAGCTATTTATTGGATCATGGAGTGTGGTTTGGTGTTATTGTGTCACGTTAGCTAACGCCTTGCCAAGACGAGCTCCTTGCTGACAATAAGCATGTCTCAGTCTTTGCTTCCTAACTGCGCTTGTGATCTTTATCTGTGGACCAAAGTCCACCCTGGAGCCTCTACACAGCTGGTTTATCTGCACAAGGAACACTGAGACCACAGGGATGTTACGGCATTCTTCAGCATCGATCATTTGAAGTGCTGGTGTACTTTCCCCCACACTGTGACTCCTGTAGATGCCCTATATTTCAGTAGTCACCCCTACACCTTCCTTCAGGGGGAAGGAGGTAGAAAGGTGGCCTTTGGTGATTGGCTTTCCAAAGGCCAAAGAACTGTGCCCTAACTCTTAAGAGGGCACAGTGTTTGTAGTGAACAGAAACGCGGGAGGGGAACAAAAAAATTTTCTTTCAGCTTCATTTTGCACCTCCCCAGTGAGCTATGAGAGGGCAGAGATTTCTCACATACCATGCCTTCAAGCAGATAACTTACTTGGAAAATAGGAGTCTGCGTCTCATTCACAAGAGATGAATGAACAGATCCTGACATCACTAGACCAGGACAAGTGGGTAGGTCTGAACTCCCCGGAATGTTGGTGGTCACTACTGCCGTGACACTGCTGCTGTCATGCAGGATGACGAGCTGCAGGTCCACTGAGGCTGGAAGACGCAAGAAGAAACAAAGCACTGTGGGAAGAAGGGATGCTGGAGAGATGAGCCTTGAGCACTAATACATCTCAGCACAGATTTATCCATCACCTATCCAAAGAAACATGGCACGACAAGTGTTCTTAACTTGAAAGATGAATGACATTTAGGGAGAAAGTTATCTCCTCATGTTAGGAAAAAGATTGAGCTGCTGGAGGAATAGCAAAACTAACATGCAGTAGTGCGCAGTGTGGCGAAATACACATTGGGAAAGGATGTTCTACAATGAAGGACTGAAAGGCAATACTCCTCCACTGTTATTCCTCCATAGGTGCATGGATGCATGTGTAATATCCTGGACACCAACTCTTCTACCCGTGGACTAAAGGAATGTATGGCTTATTTCTCCTTTATTCTTAATTTTCTTACCTGAATTCTTCCTTTATCCTTGATTGTCTTTGCCATCTGTGGTTCTTTGACTCTATCTCAAGAGTTTCTCTTGATCTGCTGTAGAATGCTTCTAAACCTAAGTATATTTTTATACAATCCTTGATTTATTTCTTCCAAAGTATCTTTTCGATGTGTTGTAACATCTTTTTGATCCATTAGGGATTTGATACAATGTCTTTTTTATTTGCATATTATTTTGGTGCTTTTGAACACCAGTAGAATATAAAAGAAGAAAATACATAACTTCTGATGCCAAGAAAGAGGCTTGGAGGTGGAATTTCTGTGTACCAGAAAGCAGCTGCTGCAGGTACTAGTGAAGAGTTTCTTGAGCAAAGATGGTTTTAGGCACAGAATATTCTGTATCTCTATGTTAAAAGAAGTCTTGCAATTAATCTTGCAATTAAATGATAATTGCTTTATCATCACAGTATCACATTTTAAATTATTTATTTTAGCAGAAAGGATGTAATCTCCACTACCAACAAAGGGGAGTCATTAAATGATTAAGATTCCTGCCCTAATCCCTATTAGCCTCAGAGATCCTTTCAACACTACATGTAAATGCATTTCCTATTCATTGCAAGCACTGCTGTGGATTACATGAAAAATTTTCATTCCATCTAGGGAAAGGAGCGCTTGTGATTTAACATATTTGCTCTTTACATGAGCCATTCTGCAGCTCTGGCAGCACTGACGGCTGCCCTAAGCAAAGGTATGTGACACCTTGACACCCATTTTACACTCCCAGATTATTAGGAGCCATAACAATGCTGTTTCTAGATATACATGCGTGCCCCAGTTTGGTGAGTGAAAGTAGTTTATGGTGAAAGCAATCTTGAATGTTGTGCATATTAGCCACAGTCTTTACAAAAGGCTCTTCTTTGTAATAGCAAGTAAAATGCACAGCATACAGGCTGGCCAGTTTCTCTTAAAAGTTGCTTTTGTAATGGTTATTTACTATTTATCCTCGCTGCATGAAGATAGCTGTTTAAATGACATCCATGGTAGAAACATACATGATGTAGTGCCAGAAAAAAAAATAATAAAAAATTGACTGAGGATATTCTATTCCTCTCTTTCTCTTTTCTGTAAGTGTGTATATTCTGTGAATCTCAGTTCAGTTACAGAGCTTCAAATGGGGAAAAATGAGGCAGGACTATTTTCTTGTTTTTAGAAAATGAAAAAAACAATCCTCAACTTGAATTTCCCTGCTTACAGTACTCATCATTGGTCTGAGAATCTGACACAACAAACAGCACAGAAAAGCTTTTTGAAATATCACTTCAGTCTTGTTCATAACTGGTATGACTGCAGAGCTAAAAACACTTAACTAAACCAGGTTTTGTCCCATTTCCCTCCCTCACTTATCACAACTAAATGTACCGCTCCTCCCATGCGAATATCTGAGTGACTTGAAAGCTGCCCTGTTAGGCCACGTTCAATAACAGCAGTTTAAAATCCACCAAAGTCTCTGTACCTAGCATTTCCAAGTAGCTGGCTCTACGCAGCTTTCTGCTGAAAGCAGTGACTTACCCAGGGTGCCTGAGTCACACTTCAGAGGCTGTCAGATGCTCCTGGCACTCTTCATTAGCCGGGCACAGGGACAGAGAGGAAAGGAAGATTTTCTGTTCTTCCAGCCCTACTTCTCACAACTTGTCTCCGTAGTAGATTCCCCTCAGCTGCAGGTCCTCTGTCTTGAGCAGTCGCTCCAACTCAGCTCCAGCCAGGCTCAGGGACCTGGCAGAACCTGCCCAGGTGCTGCCTCTTTAGAGGCTGAATAAAGGATTTTCCAATTTCTTTTTCCTAAACGTAACACTTATTTTTCAGCTAGAATTTAAACTTACAAGGTGCTGAGATCCTTATATAAGCAAAACACAATGTGTGGGTCTGTGCACCAGAGGCCAGACTGCACTAGCACAGGCTTTTCAGACAGTATGGATCATTGCTAGTGGCTCTATATAGCAAGTATCTCTATGTTCAGAATAATAAAATTTAACATGATGCATTTTTCCTTAGGCAGAATCCTCACCCTTGCCTAATTTCTGCACTTCTCCTCTGACAACAACTTTTCTGACGTTCTTACAAAAGTCTGGCATGAATGATTTCCCTTTTATTAACACAGGATTGCGACAGAAAATCTTCAGTGCACTGAAGCTGAATTACAACTTCCCAGTCATGAGCTTGTACACAAGATAGGTATATTTTGAAATCCATCTTCCACTTAGCACTGATGTTGCAATTACAAAAATAGGCAGAGTGGCCTCACCACTGTATGCTCTCGAGCACCGTGCTGTCAATGTCATTCTGTTGCTGAAACCACTCCCAAGCTAGAACTGAGCTGCAACACAGAAATTCCCAGTTTTGGCAGACATTAGTTAGGCAGGTTTGTATTTCATTCCTTGGTTGGATGTATAATTTCACCTGCCAATTTCATCATTGCCTCCACCTGGATCCAAACCTGTGCTCTATTATATTCACGACTAGCCTTCTTGTAACACACAGGCCAGCTTTTTAAGCTTAGATGTCTGAAGTTTGTCCCAGATCTACATTTAGGGTCTCATAAAGCTCCTACTAGTTTCAGATGAAATAGCTTCACTCCTAAACAGCAAAATTAGCTGAAGTCACCTTTTAGTTCCTATTTTGTTCTTGTATCAAAAGCATGAAATTTATCTTTATCAAAACTAATTAACGGTAAAAGCAAAACAGTAATTTACAGTGCTTGATTCAATCTCCCTCCTGGTTCAGCTGGCTTAGTTTACACACTGTGAGTCTTGCACCCTACCTACTTGCTCCTTGCCTACCTCTGTTTGTCACTACAGCTGCAGTCTCTTTCTCAATATAGGTAACCAGTGCAAGAGTGCCTTGCTCTGCTACAGATCTTCACTAAATCCTGTGAAGCTCTTCTTACAAATTACTTCTTAAGAGCATTTTGTAACAAAACCCTCACAGGATGTAGCGTTTGCTTCAGCCCAGAAATTGAAAATCATGCTGAATATTATGTCTGCTTTTTAAATGTCAGCGTGATGAAAGGAGTTTGTTAACTCTAACAGTACTCTATGACTCTATGCATAGTTTTGATGATAAAAGTTGTTTTCTTAGAAAAAAACTAAATACCGTTATATATTTAGTCTAGCTTGCATCAAACCATACTCCCTACAGGTGATCAAAACTTTGAAGACAACTAAGTAACCTCAAATATTTGCCAAGAGCAGTTGCATCTCTGATGACTCACTAAAGCATGGTAGAAAAAACCCCCACTGTCTTCCTGGGGGAAACTACTGTGGCTACCTAAGCCACATTTTTTTATTCTTCAGCTTAAATATGTTTGTACTTTTCCCTTTTAAAAAATCCAAACAGCTTAGTTTAGAGGAAGAACATACCAAGGACCACCTCAAATAAAACTGTCTTCCACTCTATAGAAAAATGCTCTCTACCCAGCAGAGAGAGACCAATTCTTTCCACTTACAAAGATGTCATCTACTTATTATTTCTCCATAAAATTATGTTTTGACTTCAGTTCCAAAAGAACAAAAAGGATTTGCAACTACCATTTATAAGTCAAACCCACTGAAGCATCAAATCATATCAGACTCGTAAAAGTAGAAGACTTTTGTAAGATCAAAAGCTATGCAAATGCTGCTTTGCAGCTCAGGTATATCGTATCAGGAGGACCACAAGAGTACAGTCTTCAAATTATAATAAAAAAAGGTTAAGTGTATGTACCATTTTCTGTTCTTATTACAATCATGCATATTCATTAAAAGATCCTTCTTTTTTTCAGCTGTCTACAGCAGCAGTACAAGAAATCAGAACTACTTTGCCTAACAACAATTGTTAAAGACAGTTATGAAGGCGCTGGACTGATTTAACCTTTTCAATATCCTATAATTTTGACTAGCTGGCATCCTGCCCCTACCTCGCAGCCCAGAAGCTGAAGCCACAAGTGTTAAGAAATCAATTGAGCTGCGGAAGAGCTTTGAAAAGGTCACCACAGTACATTCAGCTACTGCCTTTCACAGCTTGCACGGGGGCTTAAAACCACCTTCTTGTGCCAAAGACAGCAAGCACAAATCCAGAAGAATGGGTATGCCTACGCTGTGGTTTGGAGGAAGACAAAAACTTACTCTGCCCATGCTCCCAGTGGTTGGGTAGGAGCCAGCTATGATCTGGAAGTTGTATAGGTGTATTTGCATTGCAGTATGGCCCTGTGTTTGAACTAACATGTTCCTCTGAGGCACATACACAACACACAGAAGTGAAACTTTTCACTGCATTCTCCATCTAGCAGAAATATAAGTCTCAGTCAGTGCAACCTTAGGAAATGTTGTCCCCACAAAATGCCTTGAGAAAGAGAGGGTGAAAGTATAATCAGAATCTTTTCTGTCACACTCCTCTCCTTCACAGAAAGGTCTTCAGTACTTCATTAATAATACAGAGTCTTTAGCAAGGCACCGCATAACTCCAGCCAGCACCGGACCAGTTCATAGAATATCAAAACTCTTCTGCTGTTTGATTTTGCATCTCGGAACAGGAGAGTATTTCAAAGTAGGAAATATACATTTGAACTCTGACTTCACTTAACAGGCAAGTATGGGGAACAGAGAGAAAGAGAGTCTGGGCAGAAAAGCTTTGCAACATTTCCAGAAAATAACGATTCCAGTTAGGATATTTGCAAGAATAATGTTGCCATTTTCCACACATTAATACCAGAAAGCACATTCAAGTGCTCTCTGTTTACAGTATGCCAGATTTCTGTGCTTTTTCACAGGTTTAACCAAAGTAAAGAATGATCGCTTACTTCCGAGCTTAATATTTACATCAGAGCAGAGCTGAACTCTCTGGTCTTGTACACAGGCTGCTTAGAGGAAAGGACACACAGGACAGAGAATCACAAACCCATAGATGGAATTTTAAACAGAAGGTTGCATCTTATTATTTTTTAGCTTTAATATCAAGCCTTCTCCATCTCAAAGAACCTGTCATTCCTTGAGCCAACTGCAGCATTAAAGCAGCCTCACACCAAGCAGTAACTTTTGAGGTTGGCCTTTTCATCCTCCTTCGTCAGATTCTGTTTGCCTCTGACTCTTCTCATCTTCTTCCTGCAGGGAGAAATGCAGTGCACGTGAAGGTAGCTGGAGCAGAGGCTGTAAGATCTCTTCTCCATCCAAGCTAACAGGATCGGTGGTTATTTCAAAGGTTTCATTTTCACCTGTGGGAGCTGTTTCCTTTGAACTTCTCACCTACTATGGACAAGTTTAAACAAAAAAGCAAACTCCACTTTAAGTGTGAGGATTTAAAATTTTTATTCGTGCTTTTTAATAACTAACACTGGCATTCTGTCAGAGCAAGTAGAAAAATCTACAATACCTTATTGTGAAAGGAGAAAAAAAGTCCCTCTGAATTCCAAGTTCTAGTGATAACCTATCATGAAATATAGACATCAGAAATTCTTGGAAATGCAGTTCAAACGCCATTTGGGGGCAGAAGGAGTAAACGCATGCAGAGAAGATTTCTTAACAATCACGCACACTCAGTTCTCCCTCTTTCCTACCTTATACCTCAGCCAAAGGCAGCAGATAGAGACAGTGAGATCTCCCATTTATCACCATCACCAGAAGCAGGATTGATATTGATTGCTATCAGATATTCTGAGGAAGAAGGGAGAGGAGAAAATACCCCAAGCAGCACAGCCTGCCTCTCCACGTAGGTCCACTGACCTCAAATACTCTCAGCAAACTTACCCATTTATTGAGACAAGGGCTATGTTGTCCTATGGTTTGTTAGGGTGGTAGCAGCTTGTGGAGGCAAAAGAGCGCCAGCAAATCCCATGCAAGTGTATTCAGCAGTGTTGCAAAATCCTGGACAAAACCCTCCAATTTGCATTGAATTGCCAAGCTTCCTAAAAGCATAGGAACGCACATCACTCTGGTGATGGTGATTGACTGAAATAGGTTCTGTAACACGTTTAAGCCAAATTAATAAAGAGCGACAAGTGGACTAGAGTCGGATACACTACCATCTCCAGGACTGAGACAAAGCCAGATTTCATATTCCACTGGCCAAACCACGAGTACAGAAGTTGAGGAAGAGAAAGAGGTATTTTCAACTCTTCAGCGAAGATAGCAACATAACACAATAGAAAAAAGCTGAAAGAAGACAGTCAGCAACATAACTTCTACTCAGTTTATATGATTTCTGGCTTGAAATCTGGGGTAAGTTCAGGTCCAACAGCCCTGAGTAAAACTTTCCCTAATGCTGATAACAATCAACGGCATCTTGACATAAATTCAATACTGGTTTGCCTTATAGCATGAAGTTAAATAACATTATAAAGCAAATAGGTGTGGAGTACTGGTGTACTCACCACAAGACCTTGCCCTCAACGGAAGTGAGTTGACTTTTTTCCTTTTTTTTAAGTGGCTCGAGCATATTATCGCGTTTGTTTCAAAGACCCAGTGTGCCCGATTTGCTCTTCTGTTTCTGGAGCCCTCCTTTGTAATGGCAACAGGTATTTTGACCTTCCAGATTCTGTGCACCCTAAGACGTAAGTTAATGGCAAAGTACCAGGCACCTCTTCTACCACTCTGCCTTTTTCTTTGCTTTTCATCCTCTGTAGTTTCCAACAATGTGACACAGCTTAAGGTACTGAGGAATACAGTGCTCCCTATGGCACAAGCAATTTTGCAAAATATGAGTATGACATGAAACTTCTCCCAGGTGCTGTACTGCACATTATCTGCACACTTGAGCAAGGAAGTCCATCAAGATGGTTATTAGGATAGGAAAAGTTCTGTATTAAAAGAGACCCCTTTCATTTCCATCCTGCTCTCTACTTTCACTGTTTAACTTCACGTAACTTATCTAATCATTATTTCTTGGAATGGGAAATGAAACAATTTCCTTTTACATACATGGGAGGGATAGGTATTTTTTTCCTTTTCTTTTTGTTAAGACTTTCCACTGAGCCAAGAACTCCTGAACATTCATAATTAAACGTTATTTTACTTTTAAATGAAGTATTAATGATATATATGATTCATGCTTTGCAAATTGCATATCCCAGGGGGAAGGACTTCTGTTAAAAGGCACAATAAAGTGAATATTTGGATAGAAGAAGACCTGTCTAATAGATGGACAAGAAACAGATAGGCAGCCGGAGGAGCTTTTCAGGTAGAGATGAAAGTCATAAGTGTGTGTGTGAATTAAAAAGAACAGATCCATTTATCTCTGTCTCTTTACACCTGGGCTGAATGCTAAGAACCATCTGTCAAAACGGCATGTGAGGCAATAAAGAGTGTTTTGTTTATCTGTGAATAAATTAAGAGCCTCAGAGAGGATTTCAGCAGACGTATGGTAAGTTAAGTTGACTCTCTCACAATACATTCTGGCAGTTGTCCTTTCTGAGGCACCCCAAGAGGTCTTTTGATAGATTTGCTCAGAGGTGGAGGGGGAAAATATCCAAGACGTATCACAATCAGCTCTTTCCTTTCAGTATTGTCTTTCTGATTGTCACTGTTCTCCTTTCAGAGCAGACAGATGTTACGTTTCTTAAGTGAGAACAGGCTAACCAGAGCTACTAGAAACTTCTCAGGACTATCCCACTAAAGGATGAGTGATTCTGGGAAGCAAAGAAGCTGCCAGATTTGAAGCATCTGAACGTCACTGTGGCTGTCATCACTGATGGAAAGAGTGTTTCTACACATAAAGCCAAGGGATCTATTACTGGAAAGATTCAAACGTGCTCACGTGTGGGAACCCTTCAATTAAATACCATTACTGATGATTAGAAACACGGGAACTGTAAATTAGTTGTTACCTGTGCTGTAAATGGTATATGAATTTGGGCAAGTTATTTAACTTTCATCTTTCTGTTGGAACAAGTGGAAAAATAATTTCTAGATTGTCTAGAATATATTGTACTACTATGTTATGTTTATTCGATATATTCCCTAGTTTATATGCTAGGGATTTCTTCAATCGGAGTGACCCAAAATGGCAATGAACTTTAAAATAATCCTGAAATCTATAAATAGCAATTCCTGTGTATGAAAATAAAACTTTCCAAACCTGCAGAATGGACCCAGGACCAATAAAAGACCAACAAAGCTCGTAGTAAGAGAGACTTGGGTGGGAAGAGAGAAATTGCCCACAGAAAGAGCTGGAGAGGAAGAAATGCCTAATAAAATGTTTGGTGTTCACCCTAATGGAACCACGACCTTATAATTACAGTACTCTGGGAAGGTCTCAAATGAGCCAAGTTCAGTTCCCACCTCTTCCACAGACTTCTGGCACAGCCTTGGCTAATTATCCAAATCCCTCTGTACGACAGAATAGGCAGGCATAATAGCAGCCCTCCCCACTGCCTAGTCATGTCTAGTTAGACTGTTAAAATGAATTGTTTCTTATAAAGTACGAGTTGTTTCCTCTTATGCTTTTGTGCAGGGCACTTAGCACAGTTGGAGTAAAGGCTTTAAGTTCTATAAGTAAAAAACAAGGCGAGGAAGGAATTTATTGCTTCTCGTTATTATTCAAGTCTCTTGCTGGAATGAGTGTAGGAGCTTTTCTTCTAAGGGCAGATTTTGCAGAATGACACCAAATTCTCAGACCGACCGACCTTGCCATCTCAGCAATGCAAATGAAGAGCAGAGGATTTGCACATCAAGTGGTAGGAGCAGCATATCGCTGGACCCTGCATGGAGAAGTGGCAAGGACTGAGAGTATCCTGGCACCCTTGATCTGTTATCTGCTGTGTGATTTTGAGTATTTTTAGCAATCCCCTTGTCGGGAGGTAGAGGATAAATTGTTGTCTGGCAGGTTATGGTAGGGATTTCAGTATACAGCATTAACATAAGCTAAGAAGCAAGAGTATAAGGTTTCCTGCCTCATAACGCTCAGTGTTGAAATTTCCCCGGTGTGAGCTGTAAGTAGAATAACTCTGACGCTGCTAACACTATCTTAAATGTTCTTTTCAGACTGACTTAATTAGGCTGACCCTGCCCATGGGTCCTGTCCCACAAATTAGTAGTAGCCTCCGTTTGTGTGACCCACACAGAAATCTAGTAGTGTAGTTTGAGCTGTCATTCTGCTTTTCTTGTTTACAAAATATGCGCCTTTTGTAGCCTCTTGGTACACATAATGGCTTCTCTTCTGTTCTCTGCTCAGCAGAAAAAAATAAGAGCACAAAACTGTGTGTATATACCTTTTTATGTGTCTTGACAGTATTAACTCATACAATGTGGAAGAACATCCTGTACTAGAGGAAGTACTTGGTGGTGGTCTGTTGGCTATGGTCAATCAATGCAGATCACGATATTGGTAGTCTACAACACGTACATTTTTCTTTGGTCCTATATGTGTCGTTACCACAGATGAACAGCCGATTTGTTACTTATTGCTTTCTTAATCGTGCCATTTGCCTTCTTACCACAAGATTCAACTCCATGAAATTCACTTCAATATTCCAGGTCTAAGCAACTTCACCTGAGGAGCCTTAAAAAGGCTGACCTGCAAAAGAAAAAAGTTTCAATTTCTGAATTTGAAATGCAAATTTAACCCTACTGATTCCCCTCCGCGTTAAGTGCTTGCCATGGATTACATGGAACTATAGCAGCCTGGGGACCGGGATGGAGAAATTCTGTTCTCCAGAGTAGTAGACACCGATAGTCTCACCACACTACGTGTTTCAAAATCCACGCTGTCTCCATCTTTCAGGGTAGATGGACGGTTTACAAAGCTGAGCACAGGAGATTCTGCACTCCTATCTCTGGAATGAGTGCTGGGACTTAAAGTGATTGACTATACACAAGAATAATGTGTGTTATACTTTTCAAAGAAGGTTAATTTTTTTCCTTTTATTTTTTTCTCCACTACTGAATCTCTTTCACATGTTTCATGGCAGGGATAAAACCCCTGGTCAGAGAACCGCATAAAAACTTAGGAAGGGGTGCTAAAATAGCTGTAGGTCACCTTCACCTGTATGCCTTTTCAGTTCTGGACTGGTCCAGGAGATAGAGGCCCCTGGTGATGTATGGAAAACCTCATATAAATTGTAACAGCCAACCTCTGGCTTTAAAGTTACAAAGTTCTATCACAATAATATGTACTGCATCATAACTCCTAATCTATTCCAGCTTCTTTGTCAACAAAAAACTCAGCTGCACTGTTCAAGATTTGTCCGGCTTTCAGATATTATTCTGGCCACAGTGGTTGTCACAAGGAGCCTGAAGCAGGGCATTTGTATGTGGCCAAGATGTCGTCAAGCTTTCACTGGAGGTAAGTCATTTCACTAAGAGGTAAGTGTGTGCCTTGCTCCAAAGCGATTTTGAAGCAATCAGATTTTTTAAAAGGAGATCCTGGCCTATAGTAGATAAGATGAAGTAGGTGACAGATTATAGAAGACAGAATAAATTGTCCAAGCTGTCTTTTAAATTTTCCAAATAATAATTAAGTGGCTTTTTCAACATGGGGCAAAATACACAAGCAGTATATACAGCAGAGTAATTGTCTAGCATGCTCTTTTCTTTGGTGTGACTTCGTTGATGGCTGTTCCAACTGCAGGTAATGCGTCAACAAAATATTCATAGCAGACCATGGTCTCTTCCCCGTTCTACATGTATTCACACCTGCCTGGGTGAAGAACAATGCTGATAATCATAAACATCTTAAGCCTTTCTCATCGGAGGAAAATAATCCCCCCAGAGATCAAATACTATAGGAGATTAAATGTTCACACAGATATCAGTAGCCCAGAGGAATTACGAATAAAGAAGGAATCACTTTGAATTTTAGGATAAACATATTTTTTAAGGAGATATACCCGAGATTGAATTTGTTTACTGTGAAGGTGCTTTAGAATTCGGTTGTAGATCTCTGTAAGTAAACATGCTAGGACAGACTCATTCTGACATAGATCTGGTAGTCCAAACATCCATTCTATTCCTAAATTGTCCATCAAATTGTTCATTTAGAAATCTCAGATTCCATCAAATCCAATCTTTTTAGGCAATAAGCAGTACTTTAAGAATTATTTCAAGTAATTAAAATTAATAATAAGGTTTTCGCAGCTAAATCTTGAATCAGTTTTGCCTTCCTCCCTTTACTGTACCCATTACAGTGTCTCAATTCAGCTGCCTTTTGGTTTTTCTCCCTTATTTAAAGATCTTGTGGACTTAATAAAGAATTAGACACCTGACATATTATTCTATACAATGTTTCAAAAAGGTTATAGAAAGACTTTTTGTTTTTGAGAAACAGTTTGTTTTCTTAATTTCCTTAGAACCCCATTGGTTCAATCTCAGTTATGCTCTACAAGACTTAGTCATAAACATGCTCTTGTCAGAATGCTCCCTCATTTATGCCCTTGAGTCAGGCCGATGTAGATTTCTATTAGACTGATAGATCTCATGAGAAATTCTTTATTCTGAGGGTGGTGAGGCACTGGAACAGGTTGCCCAGGGAAGCTGTGGATGCCCCATCCCTGGAAGTGTTCAAGGCCAGGTTGGATGGGGCTTTGAGTAACCTGGTCTAGTGGAAGGTGTCCTTGCCCATGGCAGAGGAATTAGAATGAGATGATCTTCAAGGTCTCTTCCAACTCTCACCGTTCTATGATTCTATGATCCTATGTCTAGGAGACAAAGAATTAGGAGAACTCTAAGAGGCTTTGGAGCTTAAATCTAGATTTCAAAAGCCAACAGTTTTTCTAAGCAGGTTTGTTGGGTTTTCCAGTCCCAAGAACCTTTACACATAACTATTCCAAAAAGGAAGAAATAATTTTGCATGTAGAGAATCTACTAGAATATTCAATCTAGGACATTAAAAATTAGGTTAAAAATTTTTTTAAATTTATTTTCTACTTTTTTTTTAGTGCAGCTGAAAATGTGGGGGTTTTTTGTTATCTGAGTTGGACACATGCCATTGTCATCTAGGGTTCCAAGAGAGATTGTATAATGCATATTTCATTTCAGATTTTGCTGTTATTTTAGCAGGGCAAGATATCGCTCACACCACTGAAGCTTCAACATGCACAGAATGAACAAAACCATTACAGCTGACAGGCATCTTCCTATGTCAGTCCTCTTCCCACACTCAGCTCTCCGTCCCTGCTTGCACAGCTGTTTAATTCTGTGCAAAAGAAAACACTTACATCCAAAACATTTATGGGTCTCCAAAAGTCACAAACTTTCCGATAACTCTAACATACAATTGGAGCAGTGCGATGGTGAATACGGAAGTTAATCCGGTTCATTTGATAAGCTCGATAGAAAGGCTTGCAAGACCAGCTTAATGCAATTCAACAAGTTACCTTATACCAAAGGAGGAATGTAAACAGCAGGTATACTTTGAACCCACAATCCATCCGTCCATCAGTATTCCAAGATGAAGATGTTCTTGAAAACATCCAAGAAGATGTTCTTGCAAACATCCATTTGAATAGAAAAGCTGTTTGGTCCAGCAATATTTTTTTTTTGTTTGTATTAATGGGGTTTTATTTCTCTTACTGTTCTCCCAGTTCATTTTCATATGAAGAAACAGGTATATCTGCATATGCAACAGAGGATTATGCATGTACTTTTTTCTTCACCCATTACTAATGAGCCACAGGTTTTAAAAGATACTTCCATGCAGGAAAGAAAAAGTAGTGCCAGCGAGGTGAACGGTCACATCACAGAGAATTCAGACAAACAATTTGTAAACAATCCATAACATAAAATGGATTTGCTGTTTAGCAAATGCTTGCTAGTTTCCATAAAATTCTGAATCTGGTTATGAACAGAAAAAAAAAAGGGCTACATTCAGTCAGATAATTCACAGTAGTACTTTGACAGAGATGATAGAAAGTGTCATTACCCTTGAAAGAAACTATGATAGATGTGGTGCTTTCTTGACGATATAATCTGTTATTTCATTGTTCACAAACTCCAGGAGCATTACAATTTTAAAAAATCAAAAAGTTAAAGAAATCTATCATAAATATCTTCTGCGCCCAGAGGTAGGTCAGAAGTACATAGAAAAGCAAAGCAAGCCAATCCAATTTTACAAGATTAACAAATCTCCATTAATGACAGAAAACGTACTTAGATAAATTGCAAAAATGCACCAAATCTTAATTGGTAAGACCCTAGGACCCCTTTTTTCTACAATAAAAAAAAAAAAAGCTAAATAAAAGTTTGGAGTATTTTTTCACCCAGTAAATTTTTCATTTTCACTTCTCTGCTGTTTGGGGTTTTTTTTGTCTTGGTTAAAAGCAGAGAGCTTAGACAAGACATCCAAAAAAAGCTTTTGATTCTCCTGTATTTATTAAAACCAACTAAAATTGTCTAATCACTTGGTGTTGTGGCTAATGTCGTTATTAATACCTTATTCTGTTCACACACTGTTCTTCAAAGATACATGTGCAAATAAAAATGTGCTGTGATCACAAAAAACTAATACACTCTAGGTTAAGTATTGCTACCACAAATAGCAAAAAATGAAGTCTGGGATCTTCTCTATTCAGCAGAATAAACATCAGGCATCAAACTTTACTTAAAGTGCAAGAGAGAAAGTAATTTCCCCCCCATAACAGCATATATTAAAGTCTCTCTTGATTTTACCTGTAGAGCTTTCCCATTGTTCTGAATAAGATATTCTATCACTTATGCATGCCTGTAGCAATTCATGAGATGTATTAGATAAAGAACAAACCAACATTGATAAGCTCTTTAAAATAAGACTCAAAATGAAGCAATGAATGGAAACCATCTAATTATTGATCTTCTTACCTGCAGCAAGTTTCCATGCATGAGAAATCTGCAGAGTTCAGACGGACCAGTTCCTCTGTCTTAGCAAAATTTTGCTTTTGAAGTGCATTCTTCAGTTAAATAGAGCTAGCACTCAACAAGTTTAAAAATGGAACTAAATCTATGCATTTATCAATACCTTAATTTTTAACACAATTTTATGTTTTCAGTTTCTTGGCTTTTTCCTTTCTTTTATGTTCTCAGAGCTTTACTTCATGTCCTTCTGAGTAGTATAAAGTCTCTATTACAAGCCTCAGTACAGTGGAGGTATTCCTCAATAAGCCCCAAAGAGTAATAAATTAATTTTCATACCCTGTTTGATCATAGTAGCAGACAAAAAGATGAAACTTCTATCAATGAGCTGAACACAGATAGTGACTTCCTGTTTGACAGAGAGAGTTCAAATCCTTAATTGACCCAAAAAAACAGATTATGTGTCAGAGAACTTGTGACCTATGTTCTCAACTTTGCACATTCTCTGAATTAAAAAAAAAAAAAAGAAAAAAAAAGTAGTTCATTGTTAAGGAGATTTGAGTGAGATGAACAACCCTAATCCAAACACAAAATTAAATTTGGTATTCAAGTGTCAAATGGAACCACTCTAATTTAGTGAATACTTGTTGAAAAAATCCAGCTTGCCAAAATATTCATGAATATCATGGACTTTTCTTTCACCTTGTTGATGAGTGGCTCCGTATATGTAAATTACTTCATTATATTCTATTGCTTTAGAAAATTTTCAGGAAGTAACAGTTTTGTAAGCACCCATACATGCTCATAATTTCTTACAAGAGGATGAAAGCTCAGAAAAAATTATGTAGCTCATCTTCCCTTATGCTCACAAATCCAAAACCTCATCTCTGTAGAGTATGAGCTGTAAAAATAGCCCTCTTGCCCTCAGCCACTCTGAGTGTGACTGCCTGGGTACTTCAAATCCAAAGAATGAAGAGCACTGAGAAAAAAATATTCTGCAGGAACAGCAAGGAAAAATGGGGCATTAATTTAATTCTGTTTTTGTTTATTTCAGGGTTTATTGCCAGCATGAGGTTGAAACAGGAGATTGTTTTAAGAGATCTCCCTGTTGTGACTGTCTCAGAAAGAATAACTTTATAACACAGATAAAAATGTTTTTAAAATATATTCTTGAAGTGATTGAAATGATGCTTGTTGTTAAGAGAGGACATCTGCAAAGAGGTGGGGCTTGCATTGTACTCACCATCAGGAACAGTGGAATCATAGTGATACCTGGCAAACAGTTGTTCATATCCCCTTGAGTCTGGTCCCCCAGGTGAATGTCACTGATTATGCTATGCGGTTTTGGGGAGGTCCTGTTCTTCCATCCCTAGAGTTCAATATCAGAATCAGAGACCTGAATTTAATCTGGGAGTAGAGACAGCAAAGCATGCTGAAACAAGAAGTAAAGGACATTTGTTATCTTGCCATACTTGTAAGAACCACACTGTGTGCTGTAGAGCGCGGCGCACCATGAAGTCCTCCATTTCAGTGGTCTCTCTGGCTACCCTTGACTGCCTGACTGACATCTGCCACTCACAAGAGCAGCAAATCTCCTGACACTACACAAAAGGAGAAGTTTAGTCCTGACAGCAAGAAGTGTCACATCAGGAAGCCCAGCAATGTTTCCAAAGACTCAGTTTCTGTGACGATGCTCAGTCCAGACCTGACCTGGTGTGAGTTTGCAGCACAAGCAGATAGCTGTAATCAGCTGCTCTCCCCAAGAGGGTTTCTCAGTAAATGCCACTCGTTTGTGGAGGCAGAAGCAAGGAGTGTGAGGTGGAGCTGCAGGCAGATGAGGGGCGATGCAGGGATGGGTTGCGGAATGGGAATTTCGGGTCCATGTCTATAAAGACAAAGGAAGAAAGGTCTCTGCTTAGTCAAACACGGGAGGTACATAGTTCCTGGAAGCAGGGAGTGGAGCTAATTGTACTAAACTGGGCAAATTGGCTTCTAGCACAGCTGTAGCTTGCCCACAGGGTCTCACCATCCTCTTCTAAATGCTTACTAAATGTCCATGTACACAGTATTGTCCTGATGTGAGTCATCCTACACCCCAGAAGAGAAAGACTAAATGTTTCAGTGTTAAACATAATATTTTGGTATTGATCATCCATTCGGGTTTGTACAGGAACATCAGAAAGCCATGAGGCTTCTCAGGAAGAGTTAGAAATTCAAATTTAGAAACTAGTAAAACATCTCTTTATGCAGAATCTGGAAAATGTTAAAAGTGAGACTCCCATTGTTTTCACGCCTCTTTGCATTCAACTAATTTCCCTGCGTCCTATGAAAAGCCAGTCTTCCATTCCCTAAATGGAGCAGCCTATCTCTGAGGTACTGCAAGAAAATGAGAGAACAACACTTCAGTGCACAGCACCTTCCGCTGCTCAGCTCTACAGATCAAGAGCTCCAGATAAGTCCTTATCTGCTTTCTAGCAGGAGTCAGAAAGTTGCTTTTCTTCAAGAATACAGTACACCAAAGTATGTACCTGAGAAAATAGCCATATTTGCAATTTGCTTCCTAAAAGGCAATTATCAAACACAGTAAAAAAGAGAAAGTTGTTTTAAGTATCAGATATCATCCACAATCACTTGTGGGTATTTTGAATGACTCTGGTGTTGCAGATACATCTCTTTTAAATATTACACACAGGGTCAGTTTTTCTTTGTCTTTTGACTTCCTTGACACCCATTGCTGCCCATTTGCTGCAGATTTCACGTAACACCTACTCCCTGTCCTCCCTAGACATGTTCTTTCTTTCTCCTTTTTCATCTCTCATTCCTCCCGAGTTCTTTGGCAGGGGGCTCTAGTGGATGCTTTTCATTTCCTACATCTTTCTGTGTATTTTTTTGGACTCCTTGGAGTCAGCCAGCCTTTCCATATCAGGTCTCATGAGGCCATTCATTCTCACCCCCTTCAAAGTCTCCACAAATTAAACAGCAGCTTTCTGTAAACTAACACTTTTAAATTACTTCTATTCACACTTTCCAGCATGTTCTGCTTTGCTAAAGAAGATTTCAGGACAGATCTCAATGGTTTGCCTGCCTGAACAGGTTATCTGTTTTTTTCCTACAACTCCCCTCACAGCAAGATACCACCAGTAAAAAACACCATCCCACAGGAAATTTCTCTCAAAAACAAGCCAGTCCACTTTCATCTGGGTTTACCTCAGTATCTGCATACTGAGGAAGAAACCTCAAAAGATGCATTCTGAGAGAAAACTAAAATTAGGGATTTGGGTAACTATTCTTGTGCTATAACATCATTAGGGTGCATATGCAATACCCCAAAACTATCTGCAGTAGTACCCAATTCTGATGCAACCAGAACATGCTGAAAATAAGTTCTTTTGTTTTGTTTTCAGAACAGACACAAGACAAGCAGAAAAATGTTCACAATACTCAAATAAACAAACATGTATCAGTGGATTTCATATGGACAGGCAGAAAAAAAGGTAGAAAAACAAGAACCTGGGCAAAAAAATAAATATAATTGTAGTTTCCCCTTAGGTATGTTTACCTTCTCTACAAACAGAACTCTTGATTTCTTCGTTTTCCATTGACAGAGGCTTCAAGTGAAATCCATTTAATGACTGGTCCTCCTAAACTATACTGAAAATGGAAAGTAAAAACAAAAACATTTTTTAATGACTGAACATGGAAAGAATGCAGACTATATAATATAAATGTCCTATACATTGCGCATATACTGTGAGGGGCACTAGACCACAAACAGGCTGCATTCATGCTGTGTAAACAGCACAAAGTAACTATAAAGAGTTGAGCATGCATCTACGAGAACTGTATCACAACAGTATCTCTGTTCAAATTCCTACACCCTTGCTCTGGGCAGGCCTCTTTACTAAGGAAATAATGCTGAAAAAACATTAAAGAGTTTTAAAAGAGGGATATGTCAAGGTTAGGCTGTAACAGACACTGCTTCAGATATTCCAGATGATGTAGCTGCTGTAATTAAATGTTTCTAACAGAAACAGGGCAGCCACGAGACACACTACCACTGGAGGGGCACAAAGCAGTTCAGCGTCACTTTATGCTACTTCCTCTTGAGCTGCGGGGTCTCAGATGCACGGCACAGACTACCAGCTCCTCTTTCAACAAGGTTCACCATTACCTCCTGCAACAGTTTTGTTTGTAGGCTTATATGAAACAAGTATGTTACGATGTGCATTGACACAAAAATCAATATAAAAAGGTTAAATTCATTTAGAATTTTGGCCAGAAATCCTGAGTGACCTTTAGTTTAATCAGGATAATTTTATTGTTCTCTACCTTTCATCATTGACTGTAGAAGTTCATAGAACGTAACTTAGATAGGGTGTTTCAAAGGATCCAAAACATATATTCTTCTTGAATTCCCCCGAATAATGATTATTCAAATATAGTACTTGACCTTCCTATCTGTTGCCCTAAACCTAATCTTGAGCCACAATCAAAAGCAGAGAACAAGAATGAACATCAGCACTTTTGGCTCTCTGAGCCCCTGCCACGTCAGTGAACACACTCAATCAGAATTCAAATTTGAGGCCAGAACTAGAGTATACAATATACTATTGCAGGGACCACACGAGAATTTAAAGAAATAATATAAAAGAAACGAGCAGCCATGTTTTAGTAAATGCTGCTTGGCTTTCCAGTGAAGCCAAGGATTGGCAGGATTCAAAGATTACATCTAGGCGATGGCTGTCCCCAAGCCAGCACAACTATAGAAGCTTAATGCTTCAAGAAAGAAATCCTTGTGACAGCCCTTGTACTGAATACATCACCAGTTTAAGAAAATTATCTCATTGATTCTTGGACATTTAAGCTCATGTTCACTCAGCAGTAAGTAAACAGAGAACAGGCCTGACCTGAGACCCGTGAAACCACCTGTATTAATGGTGAACAGCGAACGTGACTGAGCATCAAAGAGGTGCTGCCAAATGATCCAGTGCCAGCATAAGTACTGCACTAATCCAGAAGGCAGTGACCTAACTCGTAAAAAAAAAAAATCCTCCATGAAATGTTGAGAAATTAGAAAATAGCTCATTTATAAGGTTTTGAAGAAAATAATAGTTGATGATTTTCGGAAGCTGTCTTTGGAGTTGCAGCTAATAATTACTGTTCTCAGGACTGTAAAGTTCCTTGGCTGTAGTAGAAATGACTATTCACACACTGCCAACCCATCTAATAAAAACATGGAAGAAAAGGAGGTCTGCTGCAAAGTGATTTTATGTGGAGTAGTTAAAAGGAATGGTACAAAATGTCACCACTGGTAACACCAGCAGATGCCAGGATTAATCTTTCATAGCTCAAGGTGTCAAGAAATTAGATCTCTGAATCTAAACTAATCACCTTCTGCTCCTGTTATAATCAATGGGGAAGAATGCAAGCACCACCCAAGCGTAATTCATCTGAACTGTCTTAGATATCTGTCTCAGGCATTTACAACCTACAGCAACAGAAAATGTTGGAATGTTTCACTATGATTTGTCAGTGCCTAAGTAATATTCTCCATTTTCTTCATAAGCTGCTATAATTTCATTTTCTTTTAAATAAATGTTTACTGGACATTTATGAGTTTAGAAAGCTCGTGATAAGGAGAGAATCAGGGAAAGCTTGCCTCCAAGAGCTGTCAGAGTGCATCCCCCTCTCTTACAATACTTATTGTGAAAGTAACACAATACAAGTAACAATAATTCCAAAAAATTAAAGTAATACCACAGTGGCCACTATACAACTCATAAAAATCATAAGACCATTCGAGGAGAGAGAAGCTGGAAATATGCTTGGCTGGGCTGCAAAATATTTATTATTATTATTAAACTAACCTGGCAGTTAAATTAGAAAAGAAATAAAATAAATTTCCTCAAAATAAGGTAGTTAGCCTTCCTGCCTCAGTTTCCCTAGTCATACATTGTTTTTTATTAAATACCATTAAGATTAAGAATGTACCTTATATGACCAATATAAAAGGTATTATAAATTCTATAGCAGAATGTTTTCCCACCAGGAGTGAAATGAAAAGATATTTCTGCTGGCAAGTGATTTACGAATAGTTCAGACCTTGGGTTAGGCAAGAATATATCATAAACTCCCACCTCCTTATATTCCAGTAGACACAAATACTATTTACTTTCCCTGTAATTTTAAAAATTACTAAAAGATTTGAAAGCTCCCACTGCTTTTTCAGTCTATAAACTGTGTACCATAATCAGTGTATCATTTCAATGATACCCAAATATAAACCTACTTATACACACATCTCGCTGCTGTGCTTAAGGAAGCTGGAAGCTACAAAGTTTACTGGAATACTCCACAGTGAAGTGCATTAGAGGTGAAATACTAATTATTAAATCTTTTCTATTATGGTCTGGTTTTCAGATATTTGAAAGATATTTAATCCCGTTGGTATTTCCCTTATTACTACCCCCGGCTGTATATTATGCACTGCAAAATTAAAACACTTCATCCCACTCCTACGTAATCTTTTTTATTTCTGCTACTGTTATTACCTGAGGCAGAAAAGTATACGTGTGAAAGACTGCCTTAGTCTTGTCACCTGCAGTTATCACACTTCATTCCTTTTCCATACAAACATATGCACACGTGTGCCCTTGAGGGCTTAATCCCTGACATCTAATGAACAGGCACATATCAACACATATCCTGAAATATCAGCTTTGCTGAAGTCCATTTGCACAGAGGACAGGGCTTGAGGCAATCCACAGATTAACTGCATTTCTTCTACAGAAGAGAAATATTTGCATATTTGGGAGTTGAATTTAGTCAATGTGGTTGAGTAAGGTTCAGTCCTTCCCAGTTTTCCTTGCTGGTCAAAATCAGGAGCCAATGCCATGAAAACAAATATAATAGACTGAAAATTAAATTTTTTATTCATGCCCCTGCTAATCGTGATCATTTCAGGATGTAAACTAAGCTTTTTCAAAACATTCTCTCATAGCAAGTCACTCATATGACTTAAGCATATATAAAATTAGTGATCATATTGTAAAACTATGGAACTTAATTTATCGTCCAAAGACACCTTTTGAAAAACAGACATTAAAGAGGGGAACAGAGAGAAATAAAAGTTGAAGGAGATGAGGTGGTAGAGCAAAAACTGAATACACTGAACTTCGTAAAAATTTTACACGGCTATGTTTACACATACCATAATCTTACATTAAGTCTATTTAATGCTGTCCTATGATTGACAATTTCCCTTTATAAAACCTCAGCCTATTGGATAAGCAGACCACCTCCCTACATTCTTTGTTCACAAACCAAAAACTTCCGATTGTTGTATTTTCAGCTCCGCAAATTTTTTTTTTTCTCAACCAAGAAACGAGACGTGATTCCCATGTCAATGGTATGCTCACTGTTCACTCTCCTTGTTTGCAGAGGTTCCCTCTGAAACCCGTGGATTTGTGTGGAAAGTAGTTTTTATTGCTTCATATTGCAATAGACCGTTTTGTGTCTGTGGATGAAGACATGCCAGAGTGCAGGAAACCACCTCTATTTCTCTTTCCCTGTATACTTCACCTGAGAGAAGTGGAACAACAATTAACAACCCGCAGGCTTCTGCAAAGCCTTCTGCTTCACCCCTAGCTTCTTTCAGCTAGGAGTGCAATTGGAGAAGGCTGGTCCCAAACCAGCCATTTCCCCCTTTCATCTGCTGCTGCATGTATGCGCCAGCCAACATCACATTTATTTTGTATTTCAAATCCAGTGCGCACACATATACAGCCACTTCTGGTGTTTACCATCTCCCACACGCACCTGGGGAGCATGCAAGGAAGAAAGTTAAATTATCAGATCTTAATGGTGTCTGTTTTATACATTTTGCTTACTGTAAATCCATCCAGGGGTTTACAAAAACTTTAGGGCTTTTACGGAAATCAGCCAAGACTTTCTGGGTTTTCCTCACTTCTGTGTGAGTCAGCACATGTAGAGAATCATCACCCCTATAATAAAAAGGGATTTTTGCATTCTTTCTTCCTAAAGGATGTAATTTCCAGGGACTGCAGGAACAGCAGGCAGGTCTTTGCCTTGCACAGGGTTCTGGCGCAGGGATGGACTGCTAGACTCCCTCACTGGAAATCAAATGATATTGAGTTGTGTTTCAGGGTTATTTGAAAGTTGAATACTTTCCTGAGGAATTGTTTCTGCAGTGATTGCCAATTTTCTGCTTGAGAGGTTTATGATCAAATAGTTTCTGGCAGGAGCTTTTTGTTGGGTTCTTTCAACTGCTGGTTTTCCGAGGACATTTGCTAGTGAACGTTCAAATTTCTTCTGCCGTTTCTGTTAACATTTACAGAACAAATTTCAGCACCTGCTAGATGATGTGAGGCACTGATAACACATAGATGGAGAGGATACGGGATCAGCTGTGGCAGGAAATAATAAATAGAGTACTTTGACTACACAGCAGAAGATAAAGGTACAAATCCAGTGACAGATGCTAAATAATTTAACATTAAAAAGAAAAGGCTTGATATTTATTTTAAACTAACTTCAAAAGGGAGGCGGCTGGCTAGTAGGACATATTTGTCACAAATATCCTCCCGAGGTGAGTCCATTTCCAAGGCATTTTTCAAGAAGTACATGCTGAGGTCACTTATAGACATCTGAGCATAGCTGCTATAAAAACAAATATAAATTACAATACTTGTGCTGAGATGCACTTGTGAAATCAGGGGCAACTAACAATTCACAGTTAACTCAGTGCAGCAGGCATAAAAAAACCCTTGCATATGCTGGGGGAGCCAACACAAAGTGAGACACACTCAATAACCTGGCACTTGCATGGGGCAATATTATAATAATAATAACTATTTGGTTCCTCTGCCGTGTGCAGCAGAAGGCTGAGTAAATGAGTCACACTCAAGTTAATACTGGACATAAAAATAAGCCATTAAGAGGCCATTGCTATATCATTTGCATTTACAAGGAAAGCTGTTTTAAAACATACATACTTAGAAAATTGAGACTCACCATGGAGACTTGAGATAAGCTGAAAAAAACAGTAGTTACCATTATTCTCTTGAGATAATCTCAGCAGGTGAAGAAGTAGGATGGCCATTACAGTGGTGAGCAAGCAACTTTATTCATTGTGGATTCTTCCTTTTGTCATTTGTTTTAAATTGGTTTTGGTTTTCTTCCTAATTGAATGTAATGCTTGTGAGAGTTGGGCTGACAAGGTTGGAAAATTAAGTCCAATATGCTCATTCCTAAAATCAGCAGAGCAAAGGCAGAAACTGTGCAGCCTTGCCCAGCTAAATATGCCCTCTGTGTTGTGAGCTGGATAAGAAACCATTAGTGTAACTCCTAAAATGCTCGTGTTTTTTTCTGATGCAAATATCTTGTTACAGCAACTGCATTAAAACCATGTATGTACTGTGTAAATATAGCTCTCATTCATTTTCAGAATCAGTTATATCTAACCTAGAGATCTATCTGTAAATCATTGACTATTATTATAATTGTCAGCCTTATCTCTATTATTATTATTACTATCACTCCCTTCAGAGCCAACAGACTACTTTGTGATAGGCTACGTACTGTGTGTTTAGAGAGCATACAGGCTACAGTAAAAGGCCCCACTCTGTGGTGGACTAAGCCCTCAGCTCAGGAATCCTGTACGGAGAAAACCCATTGTGCACCGCTGTGATTTCTGTTCATGAACAAGATAGGTGACAGATGAAGCAGGACCATTTTGCAGAAGACTCAAAGCACAGACAAATGAAGAGACTTGCCAGCACCTGTCATAAGGCAGGAATTAAGTGCAGCCTTTTTGTAGCATCGCAAAGATACATTTGTTATATTTATTTTATGTGGGTCTTTTTCTCTTTTCCTTCCTGTCCATGTGCAACTCTACTTTATATCGTGTACTCTGCTCTTTCTAACATGGAGACACGGGCTCATGGGGAGAGTTGGATAGACTTGAACAACACAGCCTACCTCCCTCTGCTCTTCTGTCCAGGTGAGTATGTCCCTCCCGGCAAGGTTTCCTCAGCCTCTGCGGGCAGTTCCCTTGGTCAGAAAAAGCTCAGTATCTGAATTGTTTTCTCACCTTTCTCCTACCTATTGTCTTTCTTCATTCCTTTTTCAATGCACACTTTCATCCTCCCCATGCCAACATTGCCATAGGAGGCAGAAAAAACTTTTTCTGTTCACCGCCATTTACTGCTTCTTTTTCCTGCTCTGTAGTTGTTTGAACAGTTTCTCTACCCACACTATGGAGAGATCTATTTTAATTTTCTTGTAGCCATCACTTACTCGAAGTATGTAGTTTCTGCTTTATGGCTTCTTATAGGAATCTGTAGATAGTGTTTGCAATACAGTTTCTCTTGATTTGTTCAGAAATAATATTGGTAATTACTATAATAGTCCTAAAGTGAGAGATCATACACCTTACTGCACCTTACCTCTTTTCAATATTTGGTATGTACTGTTTCTCACTCTCTGTTCCCAAATTTTGTCTTAGCCAAACCACAGACAGAGATAAAGTCAATTAATGAACTGACATAATAAAACACTTGCATTATATCTTTTTCAAGCATGATTTTTTTCAAATCTAAACCAGAGGGAAGTCAACTTATAAATGCTAAGAGATAATTAGTGGCCGGACAAAGATGACAGGAGGAGACTGAGCTTCTCCAGCAGGGGAGAAAACATTGCCTTCCAAGTAAAGGCTGAGGCAGTATTTCAGTTAATTCTCGACAGTGAAAAATCTGTTCAAAATAAGCCAAACAAGAAAGCACAAGGTCCCAGATGAATATACTTATTACGTTCTGTAACCTTCTCAACAAAGCTATCAAGGCTAATGGTAGCATTAATAGGAGAATGCAAATCAAAAGCAATCCCTGGAGCAATTTATACCCAGTCAGCAAGAGGGAATGCAAGCTGGTCTCTGAAAATTAACACCTTGTCAGATGGGAATAATGATGAGAGAAACTCAGGATTACAGTTTGGAAGTTAAAACAGATATACCAAGACACCCTACATTTTCTTCACTGGTTTCCTGTTACAGTCCTACGGCTTTAATAAATGAGCAAGTCAAAGATCAGTCCCTGCTAATTGGGATGTAGACACTTGCAGGTCTGCCTGCTGTAGAGAGTCTCTAATTCTAAATTACTGCTTTCGAACTTGATGTTGGGAGTCATGGTTACAGCACCATGTATGAATCATAAAGCTTCAGAGGAGAGCACCTATGAAGTCTGCTGTAATTCACATACCAGGGGGGAAAAAAGAGGATACACTGTACTGCATATTTTCTCGTAACTAAATTGGTATTATGTCACAAGTCATGGGAACAAGAAAAAGAATCTTCTTAATGGCAGTGGTCTTCTAATAGAACAGATAACTATTCAGTCCTTCTGGAGACGTGGAGACAGGTGCCTTAAAACTGGCTGTTGCCAACTAATGGTAGGTTCTTACTGAATCAGAGGAACTTATTCAAAGCATTACGTGAAATGCTAGCATTCTGGTATCGTGTGAAAAAGTATTTCAGTTTTGTGAATAATAAAATTATTCATAGTTTTAAACTTAAGGACTGGGACAAGGTCTATGGCAAATTGTAGGACTCAGCCCATAACGTCAAACATAACAATAAATATCTCCATGTCTTCGGAACTTAGATTTTAGAAGATTGCCAATTTCTCCTTGAAAGTTAAAACCTTCCTTGGTTTTACACTATTGAACCAACAGCTTTTTCCATGTGAGCTTGATTCTTAGTACCACCTCTCCCACTGAAAATGCATACTTTCAAGATGGCCATGTAGTTAGCCTTAACCATACTGAGGAAGAAATGCCAAAAAAAACTATTTTATATTCTCCATATGTATTATACACAGAAATCTTTGCCTACGTCTGTCTATCCTACCACACTGGGCAAGTAACACAGTTTTACCTTCTGCAAAGATGGAACAACACCTTTGTTACCTTCCATGAGGAGACAGGAAATTTATTTACGTATGACTTTTACTGTACCTTTTTCTTGGTCTTTCTAAAGGGATATAAAAAATCTTACAGGACTGCAATATCTGCTGCATGATTATTGGTAGTAAGTGATGCACTGATACAAGAGTTTACTGTACTTCAAATATTTACCCTACATCTCCCATCTACCCTATACCTCCTAACTTTCTGTCTATGCCACAAAATTTAAATTCAAGAGTATGTTTATAGAGTCTTTACCCAGAAGCTTATAAAACAGCTATATCACCTTTGTGTACTTTTTTCCCCCCAGGGAAAAAGCAAACTTCCAACCTGCTGGCTATAACTGTTGGCAAATGCACCCCTTGTAAATGCATGTCTAGGCAGCAGCCCAGCTCCATGAATGTTAGCCCTTCTCTCAAGGCGCTTCATGCAAAGATTATATTTTTTTGTGAACTACAGATTTTCAGATCTTGAAAAAAATTTGCCTTGTGATACAATGCTGATGTTATCTGGCAACCGATGTTATCTGGCAACCAATATTAACTCTCTTCTTAACTGCTTCAGTCACCCTCGTAACCCAGCACAATAGTTATAGCTGAGGCGCTTGTGTGTGGTCTCTGCTAGCTGATATGAAGACACTGCCATCAGCCTCTGGTTGTTTTGAGACGAGAACAGCTGGCAGCAGCTGTATAAGTCCTAGCCCCTTCCTCCTGCTGTAACCTCACAGCACTGTTCTGCCACCTGTGCTGAACACGTGCTGGGATGTGACGCCAACTCTACCATGCCAAGCCTGATTTAAGTGACACAGACCTGGCAAACTACACACTCTTCAGGGAGTAAGGCATTTTCCAAATACCCAGACACCTGAGGAGTGCTAGACTTTGCCACGGGAAACAGAGTTAAAGCCCAGCCCTGGCTGGGGACACTTCTCCAGAAGGTGAGGTCACCAGTTATTTCTGGGAATTCTTCCCAGCGGTCCTCAGCACCTCATTTGTGCCTGAGGAGGACTGCTGAAGGAGTAATCATCCCCTGCCTGAGGCCATTCTGGAACTATGCAAAGGGAGCCTGGGACAGTTGCTGGAAGCTCATTGACTAATATCACAAATCCTTAATTATCAGGATTTATCCAGGTTTTTAAGATTGCCTCTCAAGTTTATTCTATATGGATACCAAAACCTGTATGTGCTCTCCCACAAGTTTAACTAGCAATCACATGCACTTTAACCCTTAACTGAGTGTTGCTCACATATAATCTCTTTAATAACATTTTTTTCCTAAAATCACCTACTGCTCCCCAACACATGCAGGTAAAGACTAAAATGTTCCTATAATTACCAGATTATTACTGTTTGTTACTAAAATATTAATAAAATATTTATTGTCAACTCTACCTCTGATACGAGATCTGGGAGTGATCTTGCAGACATGAAAACAGTCACATTGACCTGACATCTAGTGCTACACAGAGGTAATAATAGAGAATTCAATTTTTAAAGAAGAAAAATCATATGTAGCCATTATCTATTTATCTATACAAAATTAGACAGACACTTTTTAATATGTTTTTTAAATGCAGCAGTAGGATTACAAGTGCACAGAAGTAGCAATGATCCAGAGAGATCTTCTGAGAGGTTCAGGGAGAAAAGAAGCAGACATAATAGTTAACAGGTTATTTTTCTTATGCAATTTGAGTCCTCCAGAAATTTTGTCTGTAGAACTTTTGAAATTTCTGTGAACCAGCTATTGCCTGACTGGAGCAGTAGGACCCATTGTAAGAGTAATTGAGAAAACTGTAGTAGTCAACACAAAAACTGCAACCCGTCAATAGCAGTGAGTTTAAGAGGAAAGTTTTCAGTCCAGAATTTATGAGCTCCCCTGAGTATAGCTGTGAAGCATATATGTTTCTTAAACTACTGCTATTTCGTCCAAAAAGCTTACAAGTCTAGTTTCTTGCTAAGCCCTCCAAGCTAAGCCTTGAAGGTCTTAAATACTACATCAGAGACTCCACTCTCTGCTCACAAAACTTACATTTTCTTCTTCAGGGAAAAAACCCAACTACTGTTTCATACCGCAGATTCCAGGAAGGATCTGACTCATTCGGAAATGTTACTGATCTGTGTTGCATGTATACAGGAGTGGGTCCAGACACGCATTTTACTTCAAGTAATCAGAACCCAGACATAGCAAACTTTTTATGCTAGACAACAAAATATTCCTGTATTGTTATTTAGTGGCAAGAGAAAATAACCTTGATTTGAAGATACTCTCTACAACTTCAAAATCAGCTTAAAAAGTGCCTCATTCTATCTCACATTATCATTTTCATTGCATACAGGCAAGGCATATTTAAAGTAGATCTTGAAACATCTATACACTACCATATCATGCCCAAGAAAAATACCTTTCTCTGTCCTCTCTGGGTCCTGACTTTTTTTATTGGATTTTTTTGAGTGCAAAGTTCACATTTGAAGTAGGAATGATCTGTAGAAATGACAGAAAGATTCATGAATACAGGAAATAATCGTAACAACAATTCATTCACCAAAGATAAAGGGAATCGGGGAGCCCTGCGGTTAGGAAAATAGTTTTTCAGGCTATCATGAGTGAAGTTCTTCAAGGAGAGGAGTATTTATTATTATAATCTCCATTAGCAGGGATGATAATGATTTAATAATAATTCTTATTTTAAGAGTACAGAGAGACCTCTAGCAATCAGATACTATTGTGTTAGGCATGATGTAAACTAAAGTGAACGTTAATGTCAGAAATGAGGAATATGCCTACACTGCTACACAAAAGGGACCATGGAACAAGGCAGAATACCATATCCCTCACCGTATGTGGATGGGTATACCTAAATCTTGTGAAGCACGTAAGTTACAAGCATGCTTCTACAGACTGAGGGAGAGGCACTGATATTCAGATGATGTTGTAGACCCCAAAACCATCTGGCCAAATAAGCCGACAGTAGAGGAACTGATAAAAAGCTGACCTTGTAACAAAGAGAGTTCTACTCACGTTGAATCTCATTACTCAGAAGACAAGCTAGATGGAGGCAATTTAGAACAGCACAGCATGTAGGAGGGCAATGGAAGGGCTGTCTGGCTGTGGTGGACGTGATGAAGGTCCTCACTGGACAGAGAAAGCTAATTCTGGGAAGCACTTATGAGCTTATAAACATGACTGGCATGGCAGGAGAGTTGAAAAAAGAAAACAACAGAAAAGCAGGCCCTCTTCTATGGAAGGACAAGCACCAGAACATAAAAAAAAAAGTACCAGAACCCAGACTGGACACAGAACTGGAGGGGCCGAGGTCCAAGTGTTACACTTTGGACACATGGCAACTCGCCTCTGGGAGCAGATATCCTTAACCTGTGGGAAGATATGCCACTTAACCTCATTGCCAGAGATCATTTATTCTCTGGCACTCTTGTCTTAGCAGGATAGACAGAAGATGAAGTAAAAAGATAGGTGAGTGACCTGGTTTCAGATGGGCAAGAGTTAATTTTCTTTCTAGTGATTGCTGTGAAAGGAATGTTGATAATACCTATTGTTTTTAGTTGTTGCTAAGTGATGTTTACAGTATTCAAGGACTTTCTTCAGCTTCCCATACAAGTATAGACAGAACAATGGCATGAACAATGAAATATTCCATACCATAGACACATGCTCATTATATAAGTGGGGGTTAGCCAGGGGCAGGAATCTGCAATCACTGATCGGGATGGTGCCAATTCACTGGGCAGCAAGAGTGACCCAGTAGACATAGTGCTTAGAGATGTAGTTTAGTGATGGCTTTTGTCAGAGTTAGGTTGATGGTTGGACTAGATGATCTGAAAGGCCCCTTCCAACCTAGGCAATTCTATGATTTTATGATTATTATTATTAGTTATTTTCTCTTTTACGTTGTTGTTTTTATTAAACTGTCTTTATCTCAGCCCAGGAGCTTTTTTCTCCCTTTCCCCTTCTTTTCTTTTTTCCCTGTTCTCCCCTCCCTTCTTACAGGGGAGAGAAAGGAAGAGGGACTGTGCAAGTAGCTGCATGGTTCTAGTTGCCGGATGGAGTTAAACCACGACAATGAGGAGAAGAGGAATAAAAAAATAATCAAGCAACCTAGGATACTTTTGCACAGATGCAAAGGACATCATAAGTCCTCATTTCTCCAGTGATTCTAATGAACGGCTCAAACATCCATAAAAGTACTAAGTTCGCACATACTTCCCAGTATCCAGAGGCAGACAATGATAGTAGACTGGTTCTCTGTCCATTATATGTCTATTGAAAACAGTCTTCTCCAACCTCTGAAAATCTAATCATGCTGAAAGTTAATTGGTCTCTTTGGGACCGGATCCCCTCCAGGCCAGCCTCCCTGATGTTGCGATTCAGTATAGACCAGTTTCAAAAGACTCCAAAATGTGAGGAAAGACAAGGTAGAGAAAATGCAAAAATAACGAATTGCCTGTGGTGTCATGATGAAACATGAACATAAACATGAACACTGAGTGTTTGCAATGCAAACATCTGTAGAACAACTCAATCTTACAACATTGCCTGGCCAGCAGACCTACTCACCAGTGTCCTGTAAAAAAAGGTATAAATCCTTTCTGTGATTGTGTATGAAGACTATATTCAGTGAATGAATTAATTTTTTAAGACTCTCCTGTCAGGCAGAGGAAAACACTAGAAAACAAGTACAAGTTTAGCAAGAAAAATATCGAAAGAAAAAACATACAGTGCTGTAAAATAAGAACACAGAATGCCTTAAGGTTAATTTTACATATAGCTTGATTTTTCATCAATTATCTGATGCACTAGAAAGTCTGGTGCTTGCATTTAATTTTCTTTTTTTTTTTTTTTACTTTGTTGCACTTAAATCAGCTCTAATTTGTGCAAACATTTACCTAATACCTACCATAAATCGTGAAACAAGGAGTGCTTGCAAGGCAGCAGTTAAAACAGAGCTCCTTCTCTCTTGGGATGCCATTACTTCTGCAAACACGGATTCAGCCTCTTGCACTATGTGGAAAATATGCCAAAGAAATATAGTTAAATGTTAGATTTACCCTCTGGTGACTTTCTCCTGCATATCGTTGGAACAATAGTGGCCACCAAGGAAAACAGGAAAGGAACAAAAATATTTAAGTCACTTACAGGACGAGACTGAAACCTGGCAGCAGTATTGTTGCAGTATTCTGTGAAACAAGAAACAACCAGAAGTCTTCCATGTTTTTTCACTGCTCACACTGTATTAGACATTTGGTGGGGAGCAGCTGTGCTACTGTAGCCTCGTATTTGTCTGCATTCCAGTACCACCTTTATTTTCTCATACCATAACTTCCTTCAACTTTTCAGCATTTGATGTAAATTTTCCAGGCTTCTCTTTCTCTACATTTTAGAACAGGCAAAGGCAAATCAGCCATTTGGAAAGGAGAAGAGAATGACACGTAGCAAATGTTGTGAAAACCTATGGGAAAAAACCACTGAATAGTTATAAATAAATTATCATAGATTTTAAAACAACACTGAAAGCTAAAAGTTAGAACTGACAGCGTACTCATAATGTTTCAATACTTCATTCATTTGTATATTGCATACCTCCTCACCCCTTTTGTCTAATTGTAGGATTGGGATGATCTTTTCTGTATATGCATTTTTTCCGTAGTGTCCAAGTATTGCATAAGGGGATTGAAATTTTTTGTGGTCCTCTAGAACTGAAACAAACAAAGAAACAAATAAATAATTTAAGCACATTCAAGCTGGGAAATATCAACAACTAGAATAGAACAAATTACTTTAGTTACGGACATTCAGTGTCTAATTGTAGTATAGTTTATATCTTAAGTACAGTGCCTCTACCAGCCCCCACAAAAGCAGCTGGGTGGTTTCAGATGGCTGCAAAAAGCCTTGATGAAATCACTAAGGAAAGGCTAATAACAAAAAAATCTCACATCTTCGTAATTGAGGACATGGTTTGCCATCGCAATCAGTAGTTATACAGCACCAAAGTCATCTTTCTGACTCAGGCTCAGTGTGACAGATAAATTATTTGGTGTTTGGATGTTATTGTGGAGAATGCTGAGAAGTGATCGTTGATCTGCTGTGTTTTTTTCATCAAAGTTTCACTGTGAAGGTTTTTGGTTTTGAAAGCTATCGATACCTGAAGAAATCTTAATTTGTCTATAAAAGCTGTAAAGATGAAAAAACTAGCAAGGTTCTGTAACTTTTTTTTTTAATTATTTTTTTAATACGTGATCAATGAATCGGGCCAGAAAATTTTTCTTGTGGAAAACCTGAAATAAAACATCTTTACGAAAACTTTCATTTAAGCAAAAGGAAATATTTTGCAAGATTCATTTTTACCACCTCTACCAAACACCTGTGAAGACCCAAACTGAACTTGATGTTAGTGCGGAGATTCCTTGGTCCATGCTCTCTTTTGTGTAAGCCAGATATATAAAAGTTGCTAAATACGAAAACTACATAGTTGGCTGCCCTGTGATGTGCCAAGCTACGTGGGCTATCTCTATCCATTGTGCAAAAGCACCGGTGGTGTTAGCCAGCCCTGACATACATCAATCAGTTAAACTGGTCCCAAGATGAAACTTATCTATCTCCCTGTATTATACTTGACAAAGTTGCTACCAGGAGCTGGAAATGAAAAAGTGAAGTAGTACTAAACATCATAAAATAATTTTACACAGATGAGGCTTAAATAAGAATAAATAAAGAAAGAAACTGGTTCTTTTGAAACTAGTTTAAATAAACTATTTTCCATAAATGGAAACAGGCTAATTACCTATCATTATTCAATAATCTTGAGGACTATAAAAAATAAATATAAATGAAGAGTCCTGCGAGAGAGAAGAGTAAAATGAAAACAGAATATCCAAGTAGGGCAAGAAGCTAAAGGCTCTGAAGGAGGGGAAGAAATGGCTGACTTAGTGCATCAATTCAGGCTATACTGAAAAAAAACAACCAAACAAACATAAAAGGAGAAATCAAAATCAAAATGAAAGAAAAATACAAAAACCCCTAAGATTCAATGCCATTTATTTAAATAGAAAAATAATAAATCTATAGTTTTTATTAGGGGATACAACCTCAGTTTCTAATCAGTGTAGGTGAACTGAGCTCTTTATATTTTATGCTTGTGTTATAAATCTTTGATTGTTTTGTAATAAGGAAGTTTACTTAGATAATAAAAATAACCCTTCTGTTTTTGCATACAAATTAAGCTTGAGAGAGAAAATAGATTGATCACGTTGCTATTATTATGAGACAGATTTTTAGCCTCAGTTTAACAATTTTTCTATTAGCGTTCCTCCCACTAACAAATATATATTCAAAAGATAGCAGATCTTCAGCTAGTGCAAACTGGAATTGCTGTATAGTCTCAGCACAGTCACACTGATTTACACCATCTTAGCATCTGGCTTATTGTTTCCATTACCATTTTTCTATTCCTTGATGCTGCTTCAATTTTCTCCAAAGCCAGAGAGATCTAAGTTGTAATAGGCTGTTACTTATACTATTGGTAGATAATAAAATAAAAAGAAATGGTTCTAATGGCTTCCTTGGCACTTTACGGTTATGCAGCAAAACAAAGACAAGAGTGTTACTCTAATGAGATTGCAATCTATGTTATATGTAGGCTAATACCATCCGCTATTCAGATTTCCCAGTGCTTCGTATTCTTAGGTCCTTTGCTATTTCTGCAAACCTTTTTGGCTGATGTTAGGAGAGAACAGTGAATCGGAGCTGAGATGGATCAAGGGCAAACAGGACTTTGCTGAGCTATTAAAAAAGTTGAAATAGACTGGGAAAAAGTTGAAAGAGACTGGGACTGGGAGCTAGTAAAAGACATGGAGAGTTATTTGGCTACCTTGCACAAATGGTTGAAAAACATAGAGAAGCTTGTTGTTAGAACTTAAGCAACTTGGAAGAGGTGAATAGGAAATGGAGAAATAACAGGAAGAACTGTGTGAGACACGCTGGGATGCAAAAAGATGGGAAACAGACAGAGGGGAAATGAGATTGCTAAAAGAGCCAAGGAGTGAGCATGGAGGTGATCGGAGAGTGATGAAAAGCTCAGAGAGAGACTAGGACTGGAAACCAAGGGGAACAGAGGTGGGCATCAGAAGAGTTGAGAAAGGAGCATTGGACATGGGTGGGCCAATGGGACTGGTATGACATATCTGAAGAATGCAGGTCGAGACAATGCAGGCAAAGAAAATGAGAGTGGGAAGAAGGACTCAGAAGACAGAAAATAGAGTGATTGAGCAGGGCCAGATGACAGAGGCGTAAGCTTGGAGACATAGGCAGAAGGCTGAAGAAACCCCTGCAGAGCCCCATGGGGGAAGCCACAGCTCCCAGCTCTGTGGCCTGCTGGCATTTAGGAACCCACTCTGCCCAGTGGCACAGGAAATGCCACCAAAAAAAAATTCTCCCCCAAAATAGTCACTGTGTATACCTCATACATCCAGAAACTTAAGCTCTGTGAACACAATGGAGAATAATATAATATGTTCACTTTCGAATATGATTCTGGGGAGGTGAAAGTTCCAGACATCTTTTCTTCTTTCTGCTTTCCCTGAGGCTGATTATTGTTTCATTGTGGTTAACATGAAATTTGCCACAGCCTAAAACCATTTGCTACATGGCAAAACAATACGCAAGATAAGAAAGAGAATCCAGTTTTAGTAAATAAACTGTGTATAACACAGCTGGCCAAGCTCTGCTAATGCTGTTTTTGAAAGCTGGGAAAGGCAACAGTAAGACATAAATTTTTTCGAGACTGCATTCTTCCTGCTTAGCTTCTTGTTTTTGACTTAGTCCTTCCCTCATCCAAAACTCTTGCTCCAACCACCCGACCCAATCCCTGTCACACCCCACTCTAAATCACAGCACGGAGGGAGCTTTCAGGTTACTCTGAGATTCACAACTTGCCCCCACAGCACACTCTCTCTTCAGAAGCCGAGCACACAGATCGTGGATCAGAATTTTCCCCCGTGTCTTGCCTAGCACAGCCGCTGACTTTCATCAGGCGTTCATCCCTGCAGGAAGAGCTGGGGCAAGGAGGAGCCCTGGTGTGCCCTGGCCCCAGCCCGATGCTCAAGGGACCAGGAGCCAGGACGCACTCCAGGATGCACCATCTCAGTCCAGATGCAGCCTGTGGGAAATTCTTTTACCACCTTCACATCTGTAAATAGTCAGTATTGTAGCCAGCAGTGTAAATGATTTCACTCTCTCCCTTCTCGGTGTCGGCATTGCTGTTACTGCCTGACACAACTAACACTATTTCTCTCTCTTGGTAAAACAGGAATCCTTTCATATAAGTTTGCTCCATTTTAAACCCAGGAACATTTGCAGTTGTGGTCAAAATACCACATGTGAAAAAGTCTCCAAAACTCTAATTGTTTTGTTGAAAATGGATCTCGCTTATTACAACCTTGTAGCTATCAGTGTTTGGTGAGCAGTTTGGGAATTACTCATCTAGATGAAACAAGAACAATTTTTAGTAACCATCATAACAGAATAAACAGCAAGTGAGAGGGAGAGAGCCAGTGAAATGATTGAAAATTCATGGGGGAAAAGTGTCTTGACAACTTACCAGAAAAGTCCATTAAAAAACACAGTCCTTCAGATCAGCTACTTCTACATCCCAGAGCTCTTCAGCCCATACAGTTATTTCTTTAATTGTCTTTAAAAGCTTTTCAACAATTAGTTGGAACTGATGCTTTTGCCTTGCTGCTATGATTTCCTAAATTCTTAGAAAAGATTACTTTTTAAAGAAGTTTTTTCTTCTTGCCAGGGTTTTTGGTGTGTGTGCTGAATGATAAAAGAAGATAAACTGGAGAAGTCTGTTTTGCACACAATAGCCCTGAACTTTTCTCCCCCCAAAAAGTTTGAGATGATTGAAATGTTGAAGATTGCTGTTTGTACTGAAGGAGAAAGGGAGGCGGGTTTGTTATAGCACCACTCTGACAGACTCACTTGAAATAGAAGTGCTGTGCTGCTTTTGCAACACCACTGCTTGAGTGACTGACAAACCTGTCACAGCACTTCCACAAACAGCAGAGAAAGGCACACATTTCCAAGTGGATAGTTTTCACAGAAATCTTATACTGCAGCCCAATCATTCCATTTCTTAAAGAATAAACCTTGTCCTCCAGATATAACTAATACCCCTCTGAATATTTTTTTTTATCTAAAGTTTAATGGCTTCCTTGTTTATATTTGCAAAATTCCATTATGTTAATGACAAATCACATATCTTTGAGCCACTTGACATTTGTTTATTATATCCATTTTTATCCTTTTTATTTTGGAGTGATTAAATCTTTGGCACAATGTGTTTCTCATAAATCCCTGTGTATTTTTTTCATGAATTATATATAATATATAGATGGGTTTGTGGGTTTTTTTAATGGCTCTGCATAAAAAGCTTTTTTTTGTGAAAGGACTGACTGAAAAGGAGCAGAAGATTAGGAAAAGCTGCCATCTCCTTAAAGTGAAGGTTTGGATTTATGGATGACAGAAGAGACAAAACAGACCTTATTTCCCTCTGCATTTAGGCTTGTTCCCTTTTCTCCCCTCTTTCAACCAACTGCCGTGGCCTTCAAGACTTCCACTTTTCTGACAACTTACCAATCCCTTGCCAAGGAACTAAGGTGGTTTTAAGCTGCTGTACTTTGGGAGTCTGTTGAATCTATTCGATCTCTTGACTGCTGTGATGCATGAAAGGGAATTGTGCTTTTAAGCAGCTTTTGTTTCATAATTCAAAGGCAGTGGAAACAGAAACAATAAATTAAAAAGGTCTGAGACAAACAACAGATCAGAAAGATTACCCATATGGATAAAAAGCATAAGAAAATGTACTAAAATACTCTGAATGAAAGGATGGAGCTGCTAAAACTTCCATCAGAGTAGCTGAATTTCTTTAGAAATGTCAAAAAAAAACTGGAAGAAAACTCAAATGACATCTTCCTCTGAGTGTAATGAGGAGCAGTAAATGGAAGACATCAGGTATTTTTCATGGTTGGCTGGTTCCACAGCATCTGATTTGCCTAATAGCTTGTACAGAAACTTAGGTAGTACTGCTCCCCATTCTATAAATATATTTCACATGCATTTGATTTTTATCAGAGGAGACTAAGGAAGGTGAAAAAACAGAGGACTGTAAGACCGATCTAAGGCTGAAAATTCCACCTTGCAACTTCTAAAAACCCGGTTCCCAATTGGATTTAGAATAAAATAACTCAGGATAAGACCGTGTAGAGATCAAGCTTTCACCCTCTGTCTTTTGCTGTACAATGAGAGTTGTACATTTCTGGGCAGACTGTGACCTTCCAACCACAACTGAATCTCTAAAAGTACATAAAAAGCCCAAGAACCTACGGCAGAAGGGCACAAAACTCAGTGTTCAAGATGAACAAAATAATATGCAATGTGGTATTTTCTCTGACAGAGAACTGGCTTAGGCAATGACTAGAAAATAGGAAACATGCAATAGAATAAAAGGAGCCACATTATTTCTCACCGTTTCTGAGTGCTGCTGGTACACAGGCAAGGAGAATTATGACAACCTTGTTAGCACGTAAGAGCTCCTTACAGGGCTATAGAGAGTGCTCCCACAGAAGTTGAGTTGACAGCCCACGTGAAAGCAAGTGAAACAGCACTTCTCCCAACCCGGGTGTGCTCCCAAGTCACCGTGTTGCTATAGGATTTTTAGCAATTCTGAAATTATGCTCTGGACAGTACAAGATAATATCTAATACTTTCTTTTATATTTGATAAAATTGATAACTACATCATTATAAAAGGTATTTTTCCTCCTTTGAAATTATGCCAATGCCTTGAACATTCCCTGTAATACAAATGGTGTTTTAAGGTAGCTATGGAGAAGGCAAGAGTTTGGGAAACTAAATAAGGTGACTTTAAAGAACTCCCAGTCCTGAGGAACTGGGATGGAGAAGCAAAAATCCTATAGACAACAGATGTCCTCCAAGCAGTGTGCTGCAGCATCTGCTTTCAGCATTAAGATAACAAAAAAGTAAGACCACTGGCTTGTGACAGAAGGAACAAAATCAACCTAACAGTAGATATATATAAAATCTGCCATGTCTGTTCCTTTGAGTGACTGTGGCTATCTGAAAGACAACAAAAACAGCTTGCCAGCACTAACAAAGGAAACTGGCAAATTGTCCTAAGAGCACAATCTTATGCCTTCAGTTAAAAATATATGGGTTACAAGTTGAAAACAAGCTTAGGAGAACATTAATAGCTGCAAGCACATTCTTTAGAGCATATGATAACAACACAATTAAGTCTGATTAAAAAAGAAACTGTTGGATAAACTGTAATGGAGCAGCATTTTAGGACAGAGAAAACAATTAATCTGTTAGCACAGGGTGGTTGGAAGCTCATGCTCAGCCACTACCATCAAGCCAAGGGGAATTTCTCAAATACAAAAGGAATTCTGTTAAAAGACAAGAGAGAACAGTATCTTTAACAGATTATATAAAGGTTTTCTAAGAAAGTAAAAAAAAAAAAACCAAACAAAACAACCCAACCTGAAAAATACAGAATGATATTTCACTCTGGCCTCTATTGAATAGCAGTACTGGGAAGCTATCAAGCCACATTATGTATGCTAAAACAGAGACCAGGACAAGCAGGAGAGTGTGTGCTGGTTGTGTAGGAAAAGCCAACACAAAGTAAGTATACACATACATGTATAGGATATGTGGAAAACTGTTTTCTTGCATGACTATTATTCAGTTTTCTGAAAGACAGAGTGACTGTGCATGTCAAACGTTGTTTACTGTTAGGTGCAGCATACCCAATGTAACAGTAGCAATCTACAGATTTAGCGAACATTAATTTAAAAAGTCTTCAGTAGCATTTATTTAGTTATTTCATGGAGAGTAAATTTCCTAACTTTCATCAGACTCAGAAGCCCTGATGTGACAGTCTGGTAAATTAAGGAGTAAAAAAGATTACAGGGTAAGATCCCAATTATAAATATCATTTTTTAGGGTCAGGGTGTATGGCAGACAGTGAAATATAAGTTGCCACCTTCTGACACTCATGTAACACAACACAGTGAACAAGGAGTTCTTTAACATCAGGAATTCAGGAAAGAAGAATTCAGTGTCTGCAGAAATGTAATGAGGAGACAAACATAGCAACAAGAGTTAGCATAATATGAGGTCCTGGCAGCAGCGATGGCTTCGGGTGAATGATAAAACATGAATTTCTATCAAGTACTGTGACTGCAGGCAGTAATAGTTGCCCAACGGCTTGCTCGCAGCCTTGCAAGGTTGTTATCATCCCCCCCGGACACATCCTGAAGAGGAATGGACAACTGCACTTTCACCAGCAAGTGGAAGATAAAAGAAAAGTGTGCTCAAATTTGTCTACTAAGCTTGCACGCAGATAAAAGTTGCAGATAGACAGGTAGGTCCCAAGACATTATAATGTCAGAAGAAATGAACTTAGTACCAGAGTCTCGAAAGTTAAGTCCTGCAATTCCAAGCATCACAATGCCTAGGCTCTGATTTTGTAACAGGACCTGCGTTTTGAGGCAAAACAAGGAATACCAAGAATAGAACCAACACAGATATCACAGGAAAGTTAAGGATGGGAGAGGATGAATTAAATCATACAAGTAGGAACTACAAGATCCTGTCCAAAATAGGATTAATCATATTACCTTCATGTGCTAACTTTTACCTCAGAGATGAGTGAGGCATAAAACACCAAGATGCAATCAGAGTGTGATTCAAGTTGCAGGAGGGAAATATATGCTTAATTCTCAGCCATCCAATGAAAAAAAAAATCAGATAAATGTTACTGCTTTGCTGTGTGCCCTTAAAGGAACCACTGTTGTTCGGACATATGTAACACAAAGGTTAATACATATAAATGAGCAAAGAGCTCCTTTCAAAGTCCTTTTTAATATTTTCCCTACAGTGCTAGCAGAAAGTATATGGAAATATTGCTCTCTCACCTAATTCATGGGGTGTTTGGAGGATTAATTAGTTAATGTTTATGCAGTGCTTTGAAGATCAAAAGCATGGTATAAGCACCAAGTACTATTGTAAGAGGCCACAAGAAGCGGGAAATGAGAAACCTCCACCTCATAAAAGGAAAGAGTTTGGTGCTTGTTAGTTATCAAATGTTCCCCTCATTTGTTAGGTTTTTCATTCAAGGAGACCACTTTCATGTTCTTCTTTATGTTGCTAATGGTTACATTTCAACGGCTGTGAACTAGAACTAGTAACAATAGCTCTTCGGACCATTAGACAGCCGGGAAGAAGATCATAACATTACTGCTACTCAGCTGTACTTTCTGCTTCTTTGCAGTGGAGGAAGAAAAGGGGGAGAAGATTCAGTAACAACATGTTTTGTTAAAACCCTACCATTGATGTAGCCATAGAATCATAGACTCATA